>CM068381.1:22001119-22191720 GCA_034770075.1 Aralia elata | reverse complement strand
AAACCTTTGGGCACTGGGAATTTTTTTAGCCCTTGGCAGTTCTAAAAATCGATACTTAGGAATTATGGTGTAAATAAGCGTGGGTAGTGGGATGGTTTGGGGTTGCTATTGTGTTTGTGTCTGATACTATTAAATTATTAATCAAGGAAATTTTCGTTCGCCCTTCTCAATCGTACAAAGTAGCATTCTTTTGGATTCAAGGGAAATCTTTGTTTTAAAATATGGAAATGATAATTCATGGAAGGCTAACTGACTATAATGCCATCCCCTTCATCTAATTTGATAATAATTTTTGCAATTCCTTTTTGGCGCTAAACACACACCGATTAAGCTATTTTACAGTTCTTGTTTATGACAACAGCCAATTTTTCTAGATCGTCAGATATTTGAAATCTTCATTATCCCTTCTTTCAGGTACCATTAAGAACCCCATACATGTGTTAGGTGGTACTCTTGGGGCAAACACTTGACATTTGTGTTGGTTCATGATTTTTTAGTTTTAATGATGAAACATAACTAACAAGTAATTCAATCTCTTCTATTTTTATAACTTAATTATGATTTTGATCTCCCTTCCCTTTAATTTAGTAATTTTATAATTAACGTGGTCAAACATAGACTATGAAAATTTAAGGATTAACTATAACCCATCAAAACTTCTTTGAGTCAAGCATGGATTAATGAAAAACTTCATAATCTTAACAATAATCTATCAAAACATCTTAATTATATTTAAAATCACATAAGAACTATAAAACGATGGTAATTTCAATAACGAAACATGAAAGGCGAAATCAATTAAACATAAAAGCATAAATAATAGAACGAGATAAAATATTTTCATGAATAATTATTTACATTTCCATCTTCATACCCTAGATTCAAGAAAATTAACTACTAGAACATGAAAATAAATTAAAAAACCGAAACTAAGATAAAGAAGAAGAAGTAAGAAAATTAAAAATAAAATAAGAAAACTCCCTTTAAATTAAGGGCCCTCCAACAAATGTCGTACAATGAAAAAATAATTTAATTTACTCCTACACATAACCTAAACTTGATACCTCTACTTCTCTCTAAAACAAGAGACCTATTTATAGGGAAAATAAAAATTTGGTGGCCTAATTTACATTCATTGAACCTTGGCCTCTTTTATTCCCTTTTTTTTATTCCTTTTTGTATTTCAATCTCTACATTGTGTAATTTCCCAAAAGTCCTTTTTCATGTGAGGTTTCAAACTTCCTAGTGACAATCAAACAACTTCTCAAAGATATCTGTTAGATTGGACTTTTCTGTCTCTTGCTGGATTTTGATTTGCACACCAAAAATGTGGGGTTTCCAACACCACTCCTTCCTTTTCCTTGTAGAATTCTTTCTTGGGATATTATCCTTACATGAATAAGAGCATTAAATATTGCTGTGATCACCAATAGAATATTTGACTTTTATTCCACAACAAAATATAAAATCCTACAAAATAAAATAAAAACATATTAATTAAATAAACTAATATAATAAAAATGACAAAATTAGGGATAATAAAATGTATGAATTATGTGTCTATCACTTTGCATTTACATGAAAATATTTATGGAAGTAATTTAATTATTTATGAAAATATTTAATTAAGCTTTCAATATTTATATGGATTAAATGTTTACTAATTTGTTGAATCATATACTATAACCTGCTTCTCCGATTGACTATTAGTTATTTTGATTTAATTAATTGGTTTCCTTATTTCCCACTTGATTATTATCAGTACATGAAATGCATTATGAACACATAGAATCAATTTAGTACATACTAAAGTTGCTCATTTTATCTTCCTTGCATATTTTCAGCATGATTCTTTAATATATTACTATCCCTCCGCCCACTTCTCCCACATGAATGTTTGTTTAATGCTAATTAAGTATACCAAAGTTGTATAGCAATTGTTTTTAATTAATATTTAAGTTTCCTACAAATGTTGCCTAACATGGGTAGGTTTTGTTTTTAATGCTATTTTATTCTTCCAAGATTTTCTAAGAATGAATATAAATTTTGTCCATTACTTTATCTATTTCCCATGACACGTGTTGGGCAGAATAGTTTTTGTTGCCCATCATCTCAGAGCCTCAAAGAAAGCTTCTAGCAGATTATTCTTATATTGCTTTTAATCTATTGTGCTAGATTTTCATACATATATTCTAAACCAATTCGTTTATATTAATACTTGTATACAAGCCTAGTTTGGCTTATGTGATCCTATAGTAAATATGTCTTTACAAAACATGCTCTAAAGGTTGTAGTGGTACAAAAAAGTTGCAGAGGTGCAAAGGGGCAGTGGTATCCAACATATCAGAGCTGTTTATAGGAGTTAATTTGTAAATTGATTACATATTAACTAAATAAAAGAGTCTCCAATACCAGTTGATATTGGACGTGGATTAGGCCATTAGACTAGAGGTCAGGGGCGGATCTACTTAGAGGGCAACATAGGCAGCTGCCTATGCTGACTTTTTTTTTTTTTTTTTCTTTTGCTTTTTTTTTTTTTTGTAAACTCAAGGGGGCAAAATTTATAAGTTAGTAAACTCAGGGGGGCAGATTAATAAAAAAGTTAAACTTGGTACATCAAAAAAAATTCCATTAGTTACAAAAGGCTGATCTATTGTTTGCGGTAAGAATTTCTAGTTGAATTTCAATATTTTTAAGTACATATTTTTATGGGTTATAGTTTTATGTAACTAAATTAACTCTTATTTTACATATGTAATCATCCAAAAAACATAAAATTATCTAAAAAATTTGGCTCGGGGGCGCAGCCCCCGAACCCCCGCCAAATTAAAATCCGCCCCTGCTGAGAATTATTCCTAGATCCGCCCCTGCTAGAGGTTGAGGGCCGAACCACGTAAAAATTTTGGTGTTTGTGGTTTATTGCTTATTTCTTTTATATTGTTTCAATTTTGCATTTGAACATTATATTCACTGCACCGTTAAAATCAAAGTAGTAGAAAATTTAAATTTACCATTGTCAATCAGATAAAACAGATATACCTATTTCTAGGTGTGCACATTCGGAATTTCAATTTGATTATCAAAATCAGTATGAAAAAGTAATTCAAAAGTCTAAAATATATATATATATATTTGGTCAAAGTAATTATGATAAGTAAAAATATATAAAAAATAAAAATCTATGGAAATGATTTTATTTTTATATTTCTTTTCTTAACAACCTATTATTTATTACAGAAATTCTAGGGCGACATTTTATTTTGTATATATATCCAAATTACACCTAAATCACTGGTTTTTTTTAATTTTTGTTCCGATAAATCATATAAATTATTTGGAAGTAAAAAAAAAACTAAAAAAAAAAAGTCGCTAGAATGTCGCCAAGGCCAATGTCGTCGTAGAAGAACTCCATTTATTATCATCAAAATTAATTCCTTAAATCACTACAAAAAAATGGTCTTTTGTAATGGCTCAAATTCATCACATAAACTCAAAAATCATCATAAAATGTATATGTGATGACTTTAGTCGTCAAAGAGGTCGTCTTTGTATACCCCCATTATGAAAGCCTTTCGTGATGATTTTGACAATCACGCAAACGCGTAATGCTGTTATGATGATTAATACAATCACATTAACACATGACTCTTTTGTGATGGTTAAAGTAATCGCATTAGCAAAATAATTTTTTGTGATTGTCAAAGTCATCACAAAAAACACAAGACTTTTGAGATCAAAGATAAGAAAGTGAATCTCTTTTTACGGACAATTTATTCCACTATATTAAGTGTATCAAATGATACTTGTAGGATTCAAACCCTCCCCCCATTTGCAAACTAAATAATGAGTATTATCACTATACTTTGGCTAGATCATGATTATAATTTTAAAACAAAATATAAAAAAAAAACACATCTAAATAAAATTAGTTTCACATAAGATTTGGTGATTGCAATAACAGTCACAAATACTCTATAATGATGGTAAAATTAGTTATTAGTGAGAGCCATTATATATTTTATTGTTTGTGATGGCTTGAAAATTCCATCACAAAATATATTTTTTTTATAATAATTACAAATAAAAGTCGTCACAAAAATCAATCTTTTTTAATGATTGTCATGGTCGTCACAAATTATTACTTTGATTATTTTTTTCATTAGAATATTAGTGATAGATTAAATACAATCACGAAAAGGCTATATCCATAAGTGATGGCTTAGTGCGTTACAAAAAAAAAAATTTATTTTGCGTAAAAAATTTGGTGATTGATATGGCCATCACAATTATAAAATATTGATGACAAAATTAGCCATCACTAAGAGACATCATATATACTATTATTTTATGATTACTCAAAAAATTTATCACAAATTATTATTTTTTATGATTATTTTTTAAATTTAATCATGTATTCTTATTTTTCTAGTAGGGAATATAAAGACTCAACAGGGATGATTCGACTTGTTTGCAGTCCAAATTGAAAGTAATGACTGATCAAGTATGAGCTTACGTGGTTCTCCCTCTCTACGTCCCTCCCTTGCGAAAAAGCATCCTATTTTGAGATTAAAAATTTAATTTGAGAATTAATAAAATTTAAAATTGATGCATAATCTATTTAAATTTAGAAATTTCAAATTTTATAATTAATATAACTTTTTAAATAATTTGTAATTTACTTACAATTGTATTTATTAAATTCAAATAAACTTATACCAGTTTTAATTTAAAAAATTAAAATGGGACTCTTTTATTTGAATATGTGTATTTTTTTTTATACTTTTGACGTAATTAGTTTCATTTTGTATAATCTGATTAAGGGCACTTTTATGTCAGATATCAAATGATTCACTGACTTTTACGTGTAACCAAAAGGGATTTCGAATTATTAACTTTAAGATTCTTTCTTGGCTAAATTTCAATTTAACCCTGAACTTTAACCCTAAAATTGATTTGCATATTAAATTTTATCTTGAACTAAATTCACTCTATACTTTTAGTAGAAAATAAAATGCACCATCTGCACTATTTTTCGAGAAATATTCATTACAAATCTTATTATGACATTAAAACTGGGGTAATATGAAGTAAATGCTAAAATTTTAACAATTATTTTAAAACGATGATATGGACGCTTATATATTAAAAATAACAGTATAAAAATCTTAGTGTTTAGACCATATTATGTCTGTTTTAATGACGTAATACGACTTCTGATGAATGTTTGACTGAAAAATGATGCGGATGTGCATTTTATTTTCTCACCAAAAGTAGTGCATTTAATTCAGAATAAAATTTAAAATGCAAATCAATTTTAGAGTTTAAGTTTAGAGTTCAAATTGAAATTTAGTCTTCCTTCTCATAATTCTTTGCCAATCAGTCAAAGTTATTTAGTATATCTTCCGTTATAAATTATAAGATTATTGTTGACTTTAAAAAGTTAATTTGAAATATTTTTAGATTTAAAATTAAGATAGTTTATTAAAATTTATAAAATAATAAATTTTATAATGAGTAGTGTTTTTAGATAGTCTATAATATTTATTATCATGTTGACTAATATTAAAGAAATTCATTTCAATTTTGAATTTGAAATGTCTTAAGTTAACTTTAAAAAGTCAATGATGAATATATTTTGGAACAGAACAAATATAATTTATAATTGACTTAAGATCAGTAATGTTAGGGTTTAATTTAATTTAATTTTTTAATTTCAAATGGGTCTCAAATGATATGTTATTAAATATTTGATAGTATCCTGTTATGTATTACGATAAATTTATGTCGAATTACAAATGTGAAACTTACGAATTACAATTGCGAAACTTATCAATACATGAGATTGATAAAAATTATAAGACAGTCTCACTTATTATACATCTCTCCAAAAATATTAACACTATATCCACGTAATTGACAATCAAAAAATCAACGTAAACATTCTCAATATATATCATTATATTTCGATAATATTTTATGACATAACCAATTATATAAGATTTATCTAATCAATTTAATAGTAACACATCATTCGAAATATTTTTTAACACCAAATATTTAAGACCCCTTAACATTAACCTTGAGTTAAATTAAATATTATCCACATAATAAAAATAAAAAAGACAACACATAAAGTCACAAAATATATTATTTGAGTTAAAAATTTGATCAACTGGCAATTTATATACGAACAGTGTTAGAATCATGATACGTCATTAAAATAAAAATAATGATTCTCAATATAGATATTTTATTAATAAAGTGTCAAGATACACCACTCGCAGGGGCGGATCCAGCATGAAAGTTGAGGGGGGTCATATTCGAAAAAAAAAACAATTACTTAAAAATAAAAATTTAATAAAACTAATCACAAAATTAAATAATTTTTAAATATTGTTTACAATAACATTTTTCGAGATTTTATTGCGTATATCCATTCCTGACAATCAACAAATATTTAAAAACTAATTCAACATCAAAACAAGATCAATATATATTATGAATAGTAAGTGTAATTAGCACCAACAATAAACAATCTCAATTAATTTAAACCACTAACAAATAACATTACAAAATAAATTATAAAATTTAAAGAAAGTAAAAATAGAATAGAACACATACTTGAAGAACTTTTATTTGATGGAGTTCTCTTCATTGTTGCAATGTTGCTCTGAGAAGTAAAAAGCTCTAATTTTATAAAAGTACAAAAAAAGAATCCATAAACAATTACAAAATTCTTAAAACAGTTGTTAAATTTGTGAAATTAAAAAACTAAAATTAAAATATACTTTTTGAAATGTGGGAAGTGGAAGTGAGGAAGTGGAATGTGGCCATGTGGGACTGAAGAAATTGAATTGGGAATCATGTGATGATGACAAGGAACAAAGACAAAAACGAATGGGAATTAAGTTGATTTCTTTATAAAAGTATGAGAATGGTGTGCCCAAGAAAGTGAAGCATGATTCCAAGGAAATTAAATAAATAATGAGGGAATTCAACTTATCATTCGGTAATGGCCTAATGAGAGTGAGTAAGAATTTGAAGTCTAAAGCATGAAATTTCATTGAAGACCCTCTTAATTTTTATATAAGAACTCCTGAAAGTTCGGGGGGGGGGGGGGGGGGCGGGGGACCCCCTGCCCCAACACAGACCCACCTTGACCACTCGTATATACACTGACAATACATGAAACATTAATTCATATTATTTTCCTTAACCTGTACTTGAACCATATGTATGACTTCTTTTTCTTTTAGAACATTATTTTTATTTACTTTTAGAACATTATTTTTATTTTCTTTTAGAGGGATGAATATATAGAAATATATGTATGACTTGGTCAAGTTAATCAGTGAACAGTTGTTAGTAGTACCAATTAAGACAAATGAAGCCTTTGAGTGTGGGGCCATATCCAAATGGACTTTTGAAACACGACATTAATGGTATCAAACAAGGAACACGTCATTAATTAATTATCTAGGATAATTCTATTATTACATGGAATCGTACTATTACGACATGAAACTATTTAAATTTTATAAATATTATTGGTTAACCCAGCGGTTGGCGCAGTGGTTCAAATGATGCCTTAAGATGAGCCGTAAACTCGAACATCCTCAGATCGAATCCTACTTGCAACAATTATCAAATGCTAACTTTATATTTTAAAAAAAATTAAAAATTTTAATTATGTTAACAATAATTAAATTAATTTTGCCATGATAAATAAGAATATCACAAATTTTTTAATATAATCAAAATTCCTTAATCAACTATATATAATTAAAAGCACAAATTTAGTTTGACAAATTTTTAATTTCACAATTTTTTGATTCAACCTTTTGTTTTTCTATTCAAATTAGTATAAGTACTATCTAAATTTATAATAATTAAATATTATCTAAATTTGTAAAATATTCAAAAAGAACCCTAACCTATTAGGAAAAAAGAAGAAGATATTTTTTGTTTTTATATATCTAATAGGAAAAGAAACTTCTAAAAGAATTTTTATATTTAGATCTACTAGTTTTATTACAAGTTCTACTAGTTTTATCTTAAAAAAAATTTATCTAGGATAATTCTATTATTACAATTTTATTAAGATATTGAGAAGTCGAAGAAATCTCTTGACATATACCACACAATCTATTATATTAATATCAATAATGAATTTTATTTAAATTACTGTCATAACTAAATTAAATTTATTAAAACTTGAAATTATACCAAATCACATGATAATTAATTGTATTAATATATGTGATTTTTTTGAAAACATAATAACTGTAAAATTAGTTGAAAATTTATAGTGAATTCATTACTCATTAATTGTCAGAACTAAATTAAAACTTATTAAAGCTTGAGTTTTATACTTCTATTCGCATTAGAATTTCAAGCCAATTTTGTCAATTTAAACACTAATATAGAATTCCATTACAAACTTAAACAACAATATAATAATTATTTTCTCATAACCATAAATAAATAAATATGCACTCCAATTTTAACTTAATAATTGGTCGAAGGGACATATAATATATAATTTAATATTTATTTATTTATTATTTAAATAAATATTTAATAATCTAATAACTACAATTATCTTCTGAGAATGTTAATTAAATATTTATAAATTTAATAATATTAAAAACCATTATCTATATCGTTCGTGTTTCGCACGAGGTTGATAAACTTATTTTTTTAAAATTAAACTCCTTGATTTTTAAAAATAAAGAGTTTTGAAATTTTTATTAGACGGTGTAAAAATATTAATTTATACAAATATATCGTGACATTATTTTTTTTGTTACTATGGAATTTTAGGTGTAAGGGTTCAAACTAAAATAAATATCTATGTCATAACCAATGCCGATGCGCGTAATTAAATTTTTTTATATATATAAATATTCAAGCATGCGTATTATAAATATAAGTCAATCACTTTCACAACTGTCATTAACTCAAAGATGCGGAAGAAACCAACCAAAATCGATTTCCCTCTCTACCTCTGTATTGTAAGTTTTTGTACGGAAATAATTTTTATACTATCAAATAATTCACATTAGTCAAAAAATACTATCAAATAATTCACATTAGTCAACTATCATTTGATAGTATTACAAAATGATTTTTTAGACAACATTCGACAGTATTCCAAATTATTTTATTTAAAATTAAATTTTAAATTTAAAAATACTTTAAATTGATTTTAAAAGTTAAAATAACTTGGATTTCAAAAGTGAGAGAGTAGTAATTTTTTCAAATGAGACCCACGTAATGGGACAGAAGAAAAAAAGTGTTTGCATGATAGTTGACTCAGGCTTGTTCAATTAATGCAAAATAGCTTGCATTGGTAGTGGGGTAAAGTGAGTGTATATATATAATTGCAAGAGGGTACATAGCACATAGCTTGCATTGGCAGGGGTTTAATTAAATAGGACCACCCTGCCGCAACAGCTTGTGCCCGCAAAGGATTTAATTGCTATACCTTTAGCAGATTTTGAGGGCGTAATGGTCTTTAGCTCTGTCGTAACAAGTTATCTTGCTTCCACAACAACTTATTGCAGCAGGGAAAAGATGAATTTATTCTCGGCCATTCATTATTCAGATCAACGGATATATATATATATATAAGATCCCCATCCATAGCAACCGGTTGTTACGGACACTATTCCAGCAATCAATTCATCGACCGTTGATCATAATAATAAATGGCTCAGATTAGGCTGAAAATAAGTCCTGCCACTACACCTTGTAGCGACAATGATACTCTTTGTGTGTTGCCTCCTTTTCGTGTTAACAAAAATGGACCCTAACTCATGCAAGTATACATGGGTCAACAAGTAATACAGGGTAAGTCGAATATCGATCCACAGGGAAAAGTTTAAATTGAATTTGTTATGCAACAACTACTCACTATTTCTTTATGCTTAGATTACCAATTCAGAAAAGAAATTATAACTACCATCATTTTCACTTCAATAAATAACTAACACTAAACTGGGTTAATCACTATGGGAATTAATGGGACTCTAATTTCATTCACTACTTCAATTGAATTGCATGTCTCATATTACGTATTCTTATTAAATACGAATATCTAGTCAAGAGCTCATAAGTGTATCATAGCCATCTCTCAATGAACTATGACCATTTTACATAAAAACTACACTTGATAGCATTCATGTAAGCATCACAATTACCAAATACACTATATGTCTATGTGAATTTAAAGTAAAAATGATTTAATTCCAGGCTCTGTTTAAGACTACATACGGTGAAACGGTATATGTCTATCCGAGTCGCAAATCATAAGATTAATTAACAAGTCAGTCTCATGATCATATGCCAATATGGTCTAATCTGTACTTATATTTCCTTTTTCAATTCCATATAAGCAATTAGGGTGAATGTTGATCAGGTATTCAAGTATTATGCACAACCATAATTGGGTAATCCAACATCTAATTTAGAACACAAACATTCAGACATACATATTTAATTTAGGTAGTGAAATCCATTAGAATCCCATAATGGAAATTAGTTCATAGCTGAACTGCAAACCATTATGGGATTATAGCAGAACATAGGAATTAACGATTTAAACAAGAATTGAAAGGGAAATGAGAAAGCAAATCTGATTCACTTCTCTGCAACGTAATTCCAAGTCTGATCCAATCTCCAATAATCTCCAGAAAAATCCCAATTCAAAACAAAACCTAATTACAATGATAACTGATAATTCTGTCAAAAAGGTCTCCCCACACTTAATTACATGTCAGTAACCGTCCAAAAAAAAATATAACCGTTTGCGCGTGGGCTAATTGCTCCAGATTCAAATTACACCAGTCAGGGCGAACATTGGACTAACGCGGCCGCTCAACATTTTAGCCTTTGTCGGGCGCGGGCGCGCTATAACTTGACCTACCGAATGAATGGCGCGGGCGCGCTTCTTTTATTTTATGCTAGAGCGCGGTCGCTCGTCTGTATACTGGCTTCTGTTCTCCACTTTGTGCGGGCGCGCTGGGCTCAAGCCTTCACACTGAGCGGTCGCGCGTCTGCTGCACCAGGAACACTTTTGCATTTCTCTTTCCTTCAACTCCTCACACATCTATGATCACCAACTCAGTATCATTCCACCATGTTAATTCCTTTCTATCCAGCCTCAGTTTGCTCTGGGAATTTCTAACCTTACATGTTGCAAAATGAACAAGAAAACACACAAAACGTGATAAAAATACTTGAGTCGGGCATAGTTCTCATATGTTTGTAACAAATAAGTAGGTATAAAACCTACTTATCAAATACCCTCAAACTTGAACTATTGCTTGTCCTCAAGCAATGCATATGAAAATTACATGCACAATGCAACTTTATGCAATGCAAACTACACTATAATGCAAATGAATCCCAAGATATCCACTATAGTAGAATTCCAATGAAAAATGCCTCAGAGACTTATCCAAATTAAAAAAATATAGGGTATCAACTGAGCTGCAGGCATAACATCATACAATCAAATAGTTCAACTCACCATAGAGACGCTGTGTGTGGGTGTTGTGTTCATAAACAAACTTGACCACGGTAAAGATTACACATGCTATACTGCTTAAACCAAGAATCTCATATAAACTGATAAAGCATTAACTACACAAACATATCCAGACAAGCTAGGTTCAACAATGAGCTTATTTTGCGTTGTTATTACACAAGAGGGTGAATTTTTGCACATTCACATTTTTTTTACTTTTTTTTTGGAAGGAATTACGAGTGCGTTTTACGCTCTATCTCATTTTTTTTATATATTTTTTTGAAAGGGATTACGAGTGAGTTTTACGCTCCATCTCGTATTAATATCAATCATACTCAATGTGCTCCCAGAGTCTGAATATCTGTGTTTACTTTCTACTCAACAGGAAAACATGATATTCTTAAACCAGCAAGCTTATATGAACAACCAAGTGCTATCCGAAAGCATCTAGATAGCAAGCATGAATCATATCATGTAAAATGTTATAACTGAGCTTATGTTAGCCACCCAATTCAAGAATTTCAGAATCATCATCGGCCACACTAGAATTCCAAAAACTAGGCACTTGGGATATGCAATTTGGGATATGCAGTCACATATATATAACTAAGATGCAAAATTATACGAAACATGCACAAATGATACTCAATGTGCTCCCAGAGTTTGAATATCTGTGTTTACTTTCTACTCAACAGGAAAACATGATATTCTTAAACCATCAAACTTATATGAATAACCAAGTGCTATCCGAAAACATCTAGATAGCAAGCATGAATCATATCATGTAAAACATTATAACTGAACTTATATTAGCCACCCAATTCAAGAATTTCAGAATCATCATCGGCCACACTAGAATTCCAAAAACTAGGCACTTGGGATATGCAATTTGGGATATGCAGTTACACACACATATATAACTAAGATGCAAAATTATACGAAACATGCACAAATGATGCAAATGATGCAAATTAAACTATATGCAATTACTAAACTAAACAACACCCAAATACCCCCAAACTTATAATATTCATTATCCCAATGAATGAAGGCAAAGGGTGGAAAAGAAACTCCCATAATCGTTGGCTGGACCACCTGTAACGCCCCCGAAACTCGGGTCTTACCTTGAACCCGATTCCGGCGCGTCACGGTACTACCCATACAACATGGGTTTACTAAAAATATGTAATTACAATAATATAACAACATATCCTCATCTAATCTCAGGCACGAAGACCTTAAGTAAAACACTTATGACCAAGGTTGAATAAATACCATGATCCTTTACAATATCTCATATGTGAACGCAAGGTTCAGATTCTGACTTTATCCAATCCCTGAATATTCGCAAGGTTATTCAATAACCAATACATTCGTTATAAAAATGTCCTTTATATAACATCGACATCCTTGTAGTTTACTATAATAAGTAACTAACATAATCACATCATAAATACTATAATGGATAACCTTCATTTCTAACTCAAGGTTTACATAGTCAAATTCACGTACATCATATACCGTCATCATAACTAAATAAATACAGTAAAGGGACATTTAGCAACCTTCCTGTTTCCATGCGCCTCTAATCCTTATCATCACGATATCAAGATAATTGCATTGCATCGTAAATCTGCAAAAGTTTTATTTTTGCAAGAATGAGCACGACGGCTCAGCAAGAACTGACAGTTTTCACATTTCATGCTTCACGTAACACATAAGTTTGCATTTTATCCATAGCATCATGAATTCTCATACTATGCATCTTACTCATGCATTATAAATCTTATGCAATTCATCCATATATATGCATCATGTATCTCATAGCATACTTCATGCATCTCACATTGTATATTTGCAATAATTCAAGTTCCACATAGAACAATATAGTCACATAATTGCATGTTATGCACACTTTAATTCATGCTCTCATATAATCCACATAATAGTGAAAGATTTAGTAATCAAGTCATGTACTTCAATACATTTAAACAAGTTAACAAGTTACTGAAAGAACTTGCCTTTAAGCGTTCCTTGCCAAATTATGATGGCTCGTCCTTCAAATATCCTACACAATTTATTTAACAATAAAATACCCAATTAGCCACTAAAAAGGCTTCATATAATGGTTTACAATATAACAACTCTTATCTCATATTGTTCGCGCATTATAAATTAATAACGCGATTAACTCTAAAACGTTACTCGGCGTCGCGTCGTTTGAAAACGTTACGACCCTTATCACCATCAATACTTATTGGTTACATTAACCCCATCCCGTATCTTATAATGTTCGTTTCATTTGAATCGAGACATTATTCAAGTTCATTAACACTTTACACGGCGTTTCGACGTTTACACGTCACATACCTAATTCGCCTCCTTTGCATGTGCTTAGCATGCTCGTGCATTGGTTTATAACACACTATCATGTTTCATTAGTATTAGAAACAAAATATTAAACAAGATTATACGCACTAGTTACGACGTTACGACGCTTGCACGTCTATACGCTAAACTTGATTATTCGAACACCTAGGCGACATGCAATTGCATACGCCTAGCACGCCCATTCAAATTGTCTAATACCCAAAGGTTAATGTTAAGTATGATTATAAATCATAATAACCATGTTTTAGAACTTAGAACATCATTTAACACTGTCGATAGCATTATACTATGCACACACGCATGACCGACGCCTACCGTTTGCACAATAGCCCTAAAAACGGTTAATTTCAAAATTGTTACAGGTAATTAATTTCAATTCTAATTAATGTATATTGTAGGTCTATCTCTAAGCTTTCCGTATCATCTTGAATCGCCTAAATCTGAGTCCGTATGAGAAAGTTATGGCCATTTTCCCAACGGACGTCGAAGCTGAGTCGGACAGCGCACACGCGGGCGGGCGGCACCAGGCGCACGGCGTGCGGCAGCGCGCGCGCGCGGGCGCGCGGGGCCTTGGTGCGGGCGCGCGGCTGGCCTGGTGGCCCTTGTCAAACATCGCGATTTTGACCCTCCTTCACTCCAAACCTCATAACTTCTTCTCTAGACCTTCAAATTGGTCCGTTCCGAACTCTATGGACTCCTAAGACATAGAGCTACAACATATCAAAAATTCAGAGCTACCCATTAACATTAACATGGCCAAATCTTAGGCCAAAGTATCAACTCATGTTATATTTTCGTGTTCTTGGTGTTCTTCACCAAAATCATCACCAAAACTTCGTTTTAATCCATTTTTACTCCATTCCAACTGGGTTAAAATCATAACCCATGGAAGTACAATATCATAACAACAAACGAATTAAACAAACACAAAATCATAGCTACAAAGTCCTCTAAATCGTCCAAATGTCCAAGTTCATGTCCAAAGTTCATTGTTCTTCATGTTCTTCATCCTCCTTAAGCATAGGTACAGATTTCTTGCGTTTTTGTTCCACTTTGATGTTATTAATGGCTTATATAACCTCTTAACAACATTTACAAACAATCACCACAAACAAAAACACCAAGAATCGCCACAAATCCGACCCACAAGCTTAAGAGCTCAAAACTAAGAAAAACTTGAAAAACTCAATAAGAAATCGAATGGAAAGGATTTGATTGGTGTTTACCTCTATAAATCATTCCTAGATGATTAAGAAGCTCGGCTAGGATTTATTTTGAAGGTCCTCCTTGCTTGGATTCTCTTCTTCTTCCTCCCGTGCCTCATTCTTCTTCCTCCTTCCTTTTTCCAGCGAACTTCCGGCGACTCCTCCTCCTTTTTCCGGCGAGCTCTCTCACTCTCACTCTCTCTCTCTCTGCAGAATTTGAAATGGGTTTGAATGGGGAGCTGATGGTTTGCAATAGAGGAATGAAGTTGTTGAATTATTTAGGAGAGTGGAGGAGTAAATTTGGGAAGAAAAATGAGTTTGTGGTTTAATGGCTCAAGGTGGCCAGTTTTTCAACATTGCCGGCAATAGCTCTCCCTCCTTGCAATTTGATTGGTCCAAAAATGAGGGATTGGTTCCCTCTTGGAGTGACAAGCCAAAATAAATAACTCAAATACACCAAAAATATACCCGAAAACTCCCCACTTTTGTACCAAAACTGGTAAATAAAACCCTACCCAAATTAAAATGGGCATTACCATAAATATTTGGATACGTAAAAATAATTATTAAGGGATTTGTCCAATTATTCGGAACACCCATATAATACATTTCGGATATGGATAAAATCACGTATCAGCTCAAATAAAATTTCTGACACTTGAAAAAAATTATTCGTACGCATACACGTATTTATGAAATTATTCAACATCGAAAAAGACACAAAAATTTTATGGCGTGAATAGTGCCTCGGGAAACGTGCCCCGTGAATAGTAATTTTGCGATCTTTCGTAAAATCAATTATTCACTCCTACGATTCAATAACGCATAAAACTTCATACATTGACATCATCCAGGTTATAAAAATAGCCTTTAAAAGAAACACGTCACATAAAAATAATATTTAATCCGTTAATACTATTAATAAACCCAAATTACAAGGGTATTCACGATTCGCGATCGCTACTCTTTCCGATTAACTCCCCATAATCGTATACATCAACGTACATATAATCTCACCCATATTTTGGGTAGCGTTCTTTACAGTAAATAACTCGTCCAATAATATTATCCTTTAAACTATTTATTTAATCCAATAAATAGTACTCTAGCGATATTTCTCGAATCCGCCAAATTAGCTAATACGAAAACTTTGATACCTACTAATCATCGTCTACACATAATCTAGGTTATAATATAACCTTTAAACACTTACCACATAATATTATCAATAAAAGTCTATTTTATTCAATAATATTCATAAGCTCGAATTATCAAGCTACCTATGACTCGCGATCGTTGCAATAATTAACTATTAACTCATTCATTTCGAATCTATGTATATATTTCACATTTATATATATACATATTAAGCTCATCTATTTAATCACATAAATATATATAACACATATATTCAAACGCGACTCATAATAAGAATTATTCTATATTAAATTCTTATTATAATTATTCTAAAAAATCCGGGTTGTCACATCCTTCCCTCCTTATAAGGATTCCGTCCTCGGAATCACAAATATCAAACCTCTTACTCGGTTTTCGTCTAATTTCTTCCGAAATTTTATCGTTGAATAAATTTTAACGTATTACTATAACATAGGTTTCATATTACCTATTTAATCTCTGAGTATTATCCTATGTTTAACCCATCAATTTCCTTTTCTAAGGATCATTGTATGCCACAATCATCATAATAATTTAATATCATGATTTTCTAACTCATAAACATTCGGGATATTACACCACCTTCCTCGGGTGGTGAGTCTGGAGGTGGATATGGCACTGCACTCCCAAACTGAGGCCATTGTATCATAGTTCCTTAGTGCGCAAATGCCTCTGCTAAGGACCGGGACAGACTGTTGGCAAAGTTTGCAAAATTTTCGTGGAGAGCATCAACCTTCATTTCCAAATGACGTAAACGATGGTCCTCACTAGCATAAGCAGCAAAGGTTGATGCCTCATGAGCTTGTGTAGGCCGTGTAGGCAATGCTGAAGATGCCTCTGGTATGATAAATCCTTTGCCCCGCAGATGTGGTGTACCTCCTGGCCAGTCCTCAAATTTTGCAATTGTAGCGTGGGTGATGTCCTGGCTAGGGAACTACATCTGCTCATCAGCCCATCTGACTCCCTGAGCAGCGCATAGGCATGCCACAACTAATCCATGCGGAATACTCCCTGTGGTACTCCCCCGCATATAGCGTAACATGCTCTGATGTATGAGCTGGCCAACATCAATGTATTTCCCTGTGATAATACCCCATAATATAATGGCCCTATCCACAGTAATCTCGTGCTGGTGGGTTGAAGGCATCAACTTTGCACAGATAAAAAGATTTCAGGCCTTTGCGTAGCGATTCATTGTTGCAGCGGGAAAGTGTTTTGGCTGATTTGTGCCAGGTTTGCATGTCCATTGTGTACCCGGTACACACAAATCAGCAATTAGCCTTTCAAGATCTGTTTTGGCTCTGGCATTTTCAAACCAATTGTCTCGCCCAGCTGGTGGTGAGGGCAACTTGAAGGAACTTGCAATTAATTGTGGTCGATAATCAACATGAACCCCTCGCACGAAAGCTTGGCCACTCATTGTGGTTTTGGCGTTGACATAAAACTGCGAACTACACCCATCGGGATTGGCATGGGTGTAAAGGTCAATCCAGCCCAACCTCTTTCCTTAATCATTTGCCATAGTTCCCCATCTTGTCTTTCGGGTTTGAATCCTCGCTCCTTTACGAAAGTTTTTGCCACAATACGATAATACTCCAATTGAGCTTTTAGATTGACAAACTTCTCTAAGTCTACCACATCTGCATCTTCACTACTTTGAGATGGTGAGTCGGGAGTGAGGGATCTTGCTCGTTTTGGCCCCATAAAATCGTGCAACCCCAACCATAGATGATCGGCAGTGTGTATGAGGAGGAACGTTTCGGCTCGGTTGGGAGAGGAATAGCCAAGCTCTGTAAAAAGAAATAAAACAATTTAGGGCATGCAGAGAGTTTTAAAAACCCCCGTTTTTTTCTATGTTATTGACAAATTGCGCGGCCGCGCTATTGTTGTACATGCAAGTTGCGCGAGCGCGCGATGATGAACGGTCGCGCCAAATTATAGATTAGTAGAGTGCGCGGTCACACAAAACAATGTGTTTACTCTCTGTTGTTCCTTCTGCGCGGCCACTCAAATAAATTGCGCGGGCGCGCGTTTTGAGTCATATTTTCCTGAACTGTAAAGAAGAGACCTGCATATTCAACCATTACATAAAAAGAAATACCTAAGTTACATAGAACGAACAAAAGTAAGGATAGAAAGCTTGGGTTGCCTCCCAAGAAGCGCTAATTTATAGTCAATTAGCTTGACTTTCGCTGTTCAAATCAGGTTGAAGCAAACACGAAGGCGACCTTCTGCCTATTCACCTCACCCCTAAAATAATGCTTTAAACGCTATCCATTAACCTTAAAAGGTTGGTCTAGGAACTTGTCAAAAATCTCTATCGCTCCATGTGGATGTACTATCTTCACAGTAAACGGCCCTGACCATCTTGACTTGAGCTTCCTCGGGAAGAGTCTAAGTCTGGAATTATAAAGCAACACTCTCTGTCCCGGTTCAAATACCCTATCCATAATCTTCCTGTCATGCCATTTCTTCACCTTGTCCTTGTATAACTTAGAATTTTCGTAGGCTTGCAATCTGAATTCATCCAACTCATTGAGTTGAAGTAGACGTTTCTCCCCAGCAACCTTCAAATCAAAGTTCAGCTTTCTTATAGCCCAATATGCCTTATGTTCGAGTTCCAACGGAAGGTGACAAGCTTTCCTATACACAAGCTGAAAAGGTGACATTCCCAAAGGTGTTTTGTAAGCAGTCCTATATGCCCAAACAACGTCATCTAACTTCAAGGACCAGTCCTTTCTCGTAGGGTTCACTATCTTCTCTAAGATTCTTTTCACTTCCCGATTTGATACCTCCACTTGCCCATTAGTCTGAGGATGGTAAGCTGTAGCAATTCGATGACTCACCCCAAACTTGGCTAACAAAGCTGTGAACTGTTTGTTACAAAAATGGCTGCCATCATCACTAATGATAGCCCTTGGAGTCCCAAATCTAGTAAAAATATTTCTTTGCAAAAACCGCAAGACAACCTTAACATCATTAGTTAGAAGAGCTGCTACTTCTACCCATTTCGAGACATAATCAACTGCTAATAAGATGAACAAATTCCCACAAGAAGAAACAAAAGGCCCCATGAAATCTATTCCCCATACATCAAAATTTTCTACTTCAAGGATTGTATTTAAGGGCATCTCATTTCTCTTGGATATATTACCAACTCTTTGACACCTATCACATCTATGGACAAAGCTGTAAGCATCCTTAAAAATTGCCTGCCAATAAAATCCTGCTTGTAATACTCTAGCCGCTGTTCGTTCACCACCATAATGACCCCCATACAATGATCCATGACAATCTTGCAAAATACTCTCTGTCTCACTATATGGAATACACATCCTTATCATTTGATCAGTGCACTGCTTAAACAATTATGGTTTGTCCCATATATACCACTTCACATCATGCAAAAATTTCTTCTTTTGATGTTCGGTCAAGTCAGAAGGGATTATCTTGCTCACCAAATAATTTGCAAAGGCTACGAACCATGGCACTTCTCCTTGCACCACAAAAAGCTGCTCATCCGGAAAAGACTCATTTATCATGACTTTATCCTGTACATCCCTCCCCGGATTCTCCAATCTAGATAAGTGGCCAGCCACTTGGTTCTCAGTACTTTTCCTATCCTTGATCTCTAAATCAAATTTTTGCAATAATAAGATTCACCTGATAAGACAAGGCTTTGCATCTTTCTTCACCACTAAATACCGAATTGCTGAATGATCTGTGTACACTATCACTTTAGTCCCAATCAAGTAGGCGCAGAATTTGTCGAAAGCGTATACAACTGCCAAAAGCTCTTTCTCTGTAGTGGTATAATTTAGCTGAGCATCAATTAGGGTTTTACTTGCATAATATATAACATGAAAGATTCTATCCCTTCTCTGGCCCAAAACTGCCCCCACAGCAAAGTCGCTAGCATCACACATCAACTCGAATGGAAGGTCCCAATCTGGTGCCGTAATCACTGGTGTTGTAGTTAGTTTCTTCTTTAAATGCTCAAATGCAAACAGACATTCCTCATCAAACTTGAACACTACATCCTTCTCCAATAAATTGCAGAGTGGTTTTGTAATCTTGGAGAAGTCTTTAATAAACCTTCTGTAGAAGCCTGCATGCCCAAGAAAACTACGAACACCTTTAACTGATGTAGGTGGAGGCAAATTCTCAATAGTTTCTAGTTTAGCCCTGTCAACCTCTAATCTTTTCTTCGACACCTTGTGTCCCAAAATAATGCCTTCCTGTACCATAAAATGGCACTTTTCCCAATTTAACACTAAATTTGTTTTAACACACCTTCTTAACACCATCACCAAATTTTCTAACCAAAGCTTAAAGGAATCACCAAATACCGAAAAGTCATCCATGAATACCTCCACATTGTGCTCCACTATATCTGAAAAGATTGCCATCATACAACTCTGAAATGTGGCCGGTGCGTTGCACAACCCAAAAGATATCCTTTTGAAAGCAAAAGTTTCGTATGGATAAGTGAAGGTTGTCTTTTCCTGGTCTTCTGGAGCTATAACTATTTGATTGTAGGCTGAATATCCATCTAGAAGGCAGTAGTACTTATGTCCTGATAATCTGTCCAACATCTGATCTATGAATGGGAGTGGGAAATGGTCTTTCCTTGTAGCTTTGTTCAGTCTGCGATAGTTCATGCAGACTCTGCACCCCGTTACTGTCTTGGTCGGAATCAGCTCATTATTCTCATTGGAGACTACGGTCATACCGCCCTTTTTGGGCACACATTGCACCGGGCTCACCTAAGAGCTGTTTGAGATAAGATATATGATTCCTGTATCCAACCATTTAAGAACCTCCTTCTTCACCACCTCCTTCATAATTGGGTTTAACCTTCTTTGTTGTTCCACTGAAGGTTTGCTATCATCTTCCAGTAGGATCTTGTGCATACAGAATGATAGGCTGATCCCTTTTATGTCTGCCATAGTCCATCCAATTGCTGATTTAAACTCTCTCAAGACTCTTAGCAGCTTTTCTTCCTGAAAAGTTGTTAGTGCAGAAGAAATAATAATAGGTAGCTTTGAATTATCACTTAAAAATGCATACCTCAAATGGTCTGGAAGGGGTTTCAACTCAAGGTCTAGAGGCATCTCAAGAGATAATTTGAGTTTCACTAACGACTCTTCAGAAATTTTAAGAGGCTCGACAGGAGTTTTGAATCTTCTGAACTGTGGTGTCGTATTGAGCATCTGGACAAACTCATTCATCTCCTTATCCTCTATCTCTGTATTTCCCACTAAAATATTCCTCAAAGGTTCTTTTTTAACCAAACTCTCAACTCCACTGAATAATATCTGATCCACCGTGTCAATTCTGAAACATTCCTCCTCATCCGCAGGGAATTTCATAACTTTGAATATGTTGAAGGTGACCTCTTGATCATGAACTCTTATAGTTAATTCACCTTTTTGAACATCTATTAAAGTTCTTCTTATGGCAAGGAATGGTCTTCCCAGGATAACCGGTATGTTCCTGTCCTCCTCATAATCTAAGATGACAAAGTCAGCCAGGAAGATGAACTTATCCACTTTGACCAATACATCTTCAACAATCCCCCGTGGATATGTGATTGACCTATCAACAAGTTGTAACGTAATGTTTGTCGGCCTTGGAGTCGGCAATCCCAACTGGTTAAACACAGATAAGGGCATCAAGTTAATGCTCGCCCCTAGATCACACAGACACTTGCTAAAATTTATCTTCCCAATCGAGCATGGTATGGTGAAACTGCTCGGATCCTTTAGCTTTTGAGGTAATTTTTGTTGAAGCACTGCACTGCACTCCTCAGTCAAGGCTACTATCTCATATTCTTCTAATCTTCTCTTCCTTAATAAGATCCCTTTCATAAATTTTGCATAACTTGGCATTTGCTCCAATGCCTCAGTGAAAGGTATGTTTATCTGCAGTTTTTTAAACACCTCCAAAAACTTGCTGAATTTCTTATCTTCTTTTTGCTTTTGCAATCTCTGTGGAAAAGGAACATGTGGATGTACAAGTGTTAGCTTAGTCTCTTTTCTCTCATGTGCCTCTGCCTTAGTCTTCTCCACCTCCCCTTGCTCAGAATCTTCCTTTTTTAAACTCCCAGCAGAAACTGGTTGTGTATCGCGCGGCCGCGCAACTTCCCTTTGTTCCAGTGGAGCGGTCGCGCTACTGTCTGACTCAGTAATCTCTGCATTGCGCGATTCAGTAATTTGCTTCCCAGACCTTAAGGTGATGACCTGACATTGCTCCTTCCCTTCTCTCCTAGGATTATTTTCTGTTGTACTAGGCAATGTTCCTTGTGGTCTGTTACTCAACATACTTACCATTTGGCCCACATGAGTTTCCAAATTTTTGATAGCCACAGCTTGGCTCTTAATCATAACCTCTGTATTTGCCAAATACTTCATCATCATCTCCTCCATGTCTGACTTCTTTTCTTGTTGAGGTACTGGAGGTGGATGGTGTTGTGCCTGCTGTTGAAATCCAAGAGGGTATGGAGGTCTTGGTGTAAACTGTTGGTGTGAAGATTGTGACTGATAATGCTGACTTGGCTGGTTTTGATTGTTCGACCAGCTGAAATTAGGGTGGTTGCGGTTGTTGGGATTGTATGCATTCTGAAATTAATTCTGATTCTTCTGATAGTTGCTTACGTACTGTACCGACTCTGAATTTATAGCACACTGGTTAGTTGGGTGTGATCCCGCACAAAGCTCACAAACATATGCAACTGTCTTCATTTTATCCTCTGCTAGAGAATCAATCTTTCTTGCCATAGATGCCATTTGGGCTGACAATTGTGTGATGACATCTACCTCTAGAACTCCTGCAACCTTAGCTTGTGGCATCCTAGCTGTCGGATTCTGAAAGTCATTAGTAGCCATAGTTTCAATCAAATTATATGCTTCATCATAACTCTTGGCCCCTAAGGCTCCTCCTGTTGCTGCATCAACAATTGGCCTGGACTGCCACCCCAATGCATTATAGAAGGTGTTGATTACCATCCATTCTGGCAGTCCATGATTTGGACACTTTCTTAGCATCTCTTTATATCGTTCACATGCCTTATATAAGGATTCACCCTGCTGCTGCTCAAATTGAGAAATTGTTGTCCTCATTTTTGTAGTTTTAGCCATTGGAAAGAATTTGGCTAGGAACTTTTGTGCTAAATCCTCCCAAGTAGTGATTGACCCCGATGGCAAATCATGGAGCCAACTTCTTGCTTTGTCTCTCAAAGAAAACAGAAACAGTCTGAGCCTTATCGCATCCTCGGTTACCCCGTTGTATTTGAAAGTGTCACATATCTCTATGAAGCTTAACAGGTGATCATTTGGGTCATCTGTTGCACCCCCAAACTGGACCATGTTCTGCACCATTTGGATAGTACCCGGTTTTATCTCAAATGTATTTGCTGCAATAGCTGGCCTCACTATGCTTGAATGCAATCCATTTATGTTTGGCATAGAATAATCTCTTAAGGCTCGATGTTCTTCTCTTTGCTCTTCACCGACCATATTGAATGTTGCTTCCTCACCTTCAACTTGTATATTTCTACGTGCTCTTGACCTCCAACCTCTACTGTTGATGCTATCGTGTACACGCTCTAATTCAGAAGTTGATGATCGTGTATGCATAAAATATATACAAGTACCTGAGAAACAAACAAAATAGAAATAAAATAAGAATATATTTATCTAAGTCACAAAAATTTAGCTTCAATTGTTGACAACAATATTAAAATTAACGCCTTTTCACTGACAACGACGCCAAAAACTTGTTGCCTCATTTTCGTGTTAACAAAAATGGACCCTAACTCATGCAAGTATACATGAGTCAACAAGTAATACAGGGTAAGTCGAATATCGATCCACAGGGAAAACTTTAAATTGAATTTGTTATGCAACAACTACTCACTATTTCTTTATGCTTAGATTACCAATTCAGAAAAGAAATTATAACTACCATAATTTTCACTTCAATAAATAACTAACACTAAACTGGGTTAATCACTATGGGAATTAATGGGACTCTAATTTCATTCCCTACTTCAATTGAATTGCATGTCTCATATTACGTATTCTTATTAAATACGGATACCTAGTCAAGAGCTCATAAGTGTATCATAGCCATCTCTCAATGAACTATGACCATTTTACAAAAAAACTACACTTGATAGCATTCATGTAAGCATCACAATTACCAAATACACTATATGTCTATGTGAACTTAAAGTAAAAGTGATTTAATTTCAGGCTCTGTTTAAGACTACATACGGTGAAATGGTATATGTCTATCCGAGTCACAAATCATAAGATTAATTAACAAGTCAGTCTCATGATCATATACCAATATGGTCTAATCTGTACTTATATTTCTTTTTTCAATTCCATATAAGCAATTAGGGTGAATGTTGATCAGGCATTCAAGTATTATGCACAACCATAATTGGGTAATCCAACATCTAATTTAGAATACAAACATTCAGACATACATATTTAATTTAGGTAGTGAAATCCATTAGAATCCCATAATGGAAATTAGTTCATAGCTGAACTGCAAACCATCATGGGATTATAGCAGAACATAGGAATTAACGATTTAAACAAGAATTGAAAGGCAAATGAGAAAGCAAATCTGATTTACTTCTGTGCAACGTAATTCCAAGTCTGATCCAATCTCCAATAATCTCCAGAAAAATCCCAATTCAAAACAAAACCTAATTACAATGATAACTGATAATTCTGTCAAAAAGGTCTCCCCCCCACTTAATTACATGTCAGTAACCGTCCAAAAAAAATATAACTGTTCGCGCGTGGGTTAATTGCTCCAGATTCAAATTACACGAGTCAGGGCGAACATTGGACTAGCGCGGCCGCTCAACATTTTAGCCTTTGTCGGGCGCGGGTGCGCTATGACTTGACCTACCGAATGAATGGCGCGGGCGCGCTTCTTTTCTTCTATACTGGCTTCTGTTCCCCACTTTGCGCGAGCACGTTGAGCTCAAGCCTTCACACTAAGCGGTCGCGCGTCTGCTGCACCAGGAACAATTTTGCATTTCTCTTTCCTTCAACTCCTCACACATCTATAATCACCAACTTAGTATCATTCCACTATGTTAATTCCTTTCTATCCAGCCTCAGTTTGCTCTGGGAATTTCTAACCTTACATGCTACAAAATGAACAAGAAAACACACAAAACGTGATAAAAATACTTGAGTCGGGCATAGTTCTCATATGTTGGTAACATTGTGGCTGCAGGACAAATTATCAAAAAGCCCCCCAGTTATTTTCTATATCTACCGCTACAAGGAGTAGCAACAGTTTGGTCTTAAAACACGAAACTCTGAAGGGAGGGACAAATGAATAGTGACTGCCGAAAACTCTAAGAAAACACAGGATCAATTCTTAATAAAATGAATGCACAAACCCCAAAATTTAAACTTATCATGAGATGGGTTATCCAAGAGGAATGAGAAATATTTGAAAATGAAAATTATCCAATAAGAGAATCCAAGACTCCAGTGGATGGGTTACTGAAGTACTATATTTAGCTACTAAGAAAGAGAGGGGGCAAAGAGAAAGTAAGTCACATATGGAGAAGATAAAAGGGAGAAAAATTTTTCTATAAAAATAGCAGACCCACCTCACTTTCTCTCTCCTTAATTCTGTCTCTCGCTGGACAAGGAGATTGAGGAATTAGTAGGAGTGATGGAGATGATAACAGAGGAAGAGACAAGGCAAGGCTTCAACATTTCTTGGTGTTTTCGGTAGTCTCTATTCATTTGTCCTTCCCTTCAGAGTTTCGATAGAGTTTTAAGACCGTTTCTGCTACTCCATGTAGCGGCATGTAGAAAAAATAACTGAGGGACTTTTTGGTAATCTGCCCTGCCGCCACAAAGAGTATCACTGCTGTTACAAGGTGTAGCGACAAGACTTATTTTCAGCCTAATCTAAACCCTTTATTATTATGATCAACGGCTGAGGAGTTGGTTGCTGAAATAGTGTCTGTGGCAACCGGTTGCCACGGATGGGGACCGTATATATATATATATATATATATATATATATATATATATATATATATATATATATATATATATATATATATATACACGAGTAATAATTCATATCATGTATTTGTCATGGATCAAAAATAGGCATACATTATCTCCATCGTTCAATATAGGAACTAACGGTCGAGATTAGAACTGAAAAATTCATGTCTGCTACTAATAGTAGCGAGCGACGCTACTATTTATAGCGGACGACAGGTTACGTCCGCTACTAATAATAGCGGATTACGCTGAAATTAAATAGTATCGTCGTCCGCTACTATTAGTAGCGGGAATTTCAACAAGTTGGGGAAGGAATTATTCCATTCTTGACCGATAAATTGCAAGATATTGACCTTCGTGTCCCCCTACCGGAGCTGCAGAGCTTTACAAGTTGCAGACAATGCAGACTAGAGTTTTCATATTGCACATGTGGTCAACTTTGGGTTTGCGGTTTTTTACCATAGCGAAGGAAAATGGGATGATGGATGAAGAGATTGTTTGGATCATAACAGATGGCTTAGCAAACCTTTTGAGCAGTATGAAGAATTCTGTCATCGATTTGATGCATGCAAGGAGTACTAGGCGTTAGACCCATACATTCCACAAACAGAACCCAATAAATGGAAAAGGAAGTTTCAACAAGATAATCCATAGTTGAATGTTTTTGGACTTTGGGCATATGACGCTGCCACTGCACTCGCAACAGCAGTTGAAGAAGTTGAAGAAGTTGGACTTTGGGCATATGATGCATTTTGTTTTCTCGCTAAAAGTATATAGTGTATTTCATTCAAAATAAAATTTAGGTGCAAATCCATACTAAGGTTAATTTTTAGAGTTCAATTGAAATTTGGTCTTCTTTATTATAAGTCCTTTCCCGATCATTCTAAGTTATTTACTACACCCCACTATCAAATTAAAATATTATTGTCGATTTTTTAATGTCAATTTAAATATTTTTTATATTTAAAATTGAGATAATATATTAAAAATTATAAAATTGTAAAATTTATAATAATTAGTGTTTTTAGAAAATTAATAATATTTATCATTATATTGACTAAAATTAAAAAAATCAATGTCAATTTTAAGTTTGAAAATGTTTTAAATTGACTTTAAAAAGTCAATAATAAATATATTTTGGAACGAAGCAATTATAATTTATAATTTACTTAAGAGTAATGTTACAGTTTAATTTATTTTTTTTATATCTCAAATAAGTCTCAAATAATGCGTTATTATATATATATATATATATTATATATATATATATATATATATATATATAATGATATTTTATGATATAGCCAATTACATAAGACTAAACTAATCAATTTCTTGATAACACATCTTTTGAAATAATTTTTAAAATTAAATATTTGAGACCCCTTAACACTAACAATTGCTTAAATTAAATAATTATTTACCTGATAATAAAAAAGACAATACTTAATATATAATTTCCTCCGTTCCAAATTATAAGAATAATATTGACTTTTAAAAAGTTAATTTGAAATATTTTCAAATTTAAAATTGGCATAATTCATTTAAGTTTTGAAAACAATAAAACTTATAAGTAGTAGTATTTTTTAGATAATTTATAATTTTCATAATTGTAGTGACATAAACTAAATAAATTTATATCAATTTTAAATTTATAAATATTTAAAATTGACTTTAAAAAAATCAATATTTTGATCTTATAATTCGGCAGAAGGGAGCATTATTTTCCTTAACCCTACGTAAACCATATGTATGACTTTTTTTTTTCTTTTTTTTTAAGAACACTATATTTTTCCATATGTATGACTTGGTCAAGTTAAACACCGAACAGTTGTCAGTAGTACATTAAGACAAGTGGACCCCAATCAAACAAGGAACTTTTGAAACACGTCATTCATTAATTACAATCCTTAGGTCACATGGAATCGTACTATTACGACTTGAGAATATTTGAATTCTATAAATATTTATTGGTAAAATAATTAATTCATTGAAACTTGTCAACTTTATATTTTGAAAAATTAAAAAATTTTAATTATGTTAGCAATAATTAAATTAATTTTGTCATAATAAATAATATTATATATTTTTTTAGCACAATCAAAACTTCTTAATTTAAAAAAAAAAAAAACTACATGTTTCTTAAAAATAAGTGAAATTCCTATTAGATAGTATAAAAATACTAGTTTACAAAAATATATTGTATAAAATTGATTCTATTATGACATTACGTTTTTTTGGTATTATTGAATTTTAGGTGTAAAGGGTTCAAATTGGACTAGTCTAAAATAAAATTATATTTTTTGATCAAACAGTCCAAAAGACTGATATATATTGAAACCGTAACCTGTTACAAAATATGAAAAAAATTAAAATAAAAAATATTATAATCATTTCAAATATGAAAAAATTACAATAAAAAATATTATAATCATTTCAAACAAAATAATATATAATCAATAAAAAAGTCAATCATAGTAATAGTTAATGGACACCACAGATACTCTCAAAAACAGTAATATTCAAAAAATAATAATAGAATATTTCGATCAAAACAGTTCTTCAATACGGGTAATGAAAGAACAAACCGTCATAATAACGGCATACCCAAATCTGAACAATCTACTCATCAGTCTACCACAAAAAAAAAATCTCACAAACGAGAAACATAATATCCAAAATAGAGAAAATAAAATTTCACAAGAGATGACAATGAAACTATTTAAAAGAAAGAAAGAAAGAAATCAACTCATGAAATAAACAAGTCCCACAAAATAAATTTATTTCAAGTCTTACCAAATGCACGTAATTATTATTATTTTATGACTAAAAGACAAATTGCACCCCAAACTTTACTCATATGTTGACTTTTGACCCCAAACTAAAAAACGTATCTAAGTGCACCCTAAACTTCATATATGCGTAACAAAATGCACCCTCCGTACATTTAGCCGGTCAAAAGTGACCGGCTAAGGCACTGAGGTCAAAAGTAGTAAAGTTTGGGGTGCAATTTGTCTTTTAGTCTAATAATAATAATAATAATAATAATAATAACAATAATAATAATAATAATAATAACAATAATAATAATAATAATAATAATAATAATAATAATAATACCGATAATAATAAAAATAATAATAATAATAATAATACCGATAATAATAATAACGTTAATAATAATAATAATTATAATACCGATAATAATAATAATAATAATAATAATAATACCGATAATAATAATACAGATAATAATAATATTTATAATTTTTATATTTTATAATTTCCTTAATTATATTTGCTAATAATAATATCAAACCTCATTTGATATTAATTATAAAAATCAATTATTGGATACAAATAATGATACAATGCATTATTTGTTATAATAATAATAATAATACCGATAATAATAATAATAATAATAATAATAACAATAATATACCGATAATAATAATACCGTTAATAATAATAATAATAACAATAATAATAATAATAATACTAATAATAATACCGATAATAATAATAATACAAATAATGATACAATGCATTATTTGTTATAATAATAATAATAATACCGATAATAATAATAATAATAATAATAATAATAATAATAATAATAATAATACCGATAATAATAATACCGTTAATAATAATAATAATAACAATAATAATAATAATACTAATAATAATACCGATAATAATAATAATACAGATAATAGTATCCAATAATTGATTTTTATAATTAATATCAAATGAGGTTTGATAGTTATTATTAGCAAATATAATTAAGGAAATTATAAAATATAAAAATTATAAATATTATTATTATATGTATTATTATTATTATCGGTATTATTATTAGTATTATTATTATTATTATCGGTATTATAATTATTATTATTATTATTAACGTTATTATTATTATCGGTATTATTATTATTATTATTATTTTTATTATTATCGGTATTATTATTATTATTATTATTATTGTTATTATTATTATTATTATTATTGTTATTATTATTACTGTTATTATTATTATTATTATTATTATTAGACTAAAAAACAAATTGCACCCCAAACTTTACTACTTTTGACCTCAGTGCCTTAGCCGGTCACTTTTGACCGGCTAAATGTACGGAGGGTGCATTTTGTTACGCATATATGAAGTTTAGGGTGCACTTAGATACGTTTTTTAGTTTAGGGTCAAAAGTCAACATATGAGTAAAGTTTGGGGTGCAATTTGTCTTTTAGTCTTATTTTATTATAAATATATCAGTTCAATGACTTACACAATTGTCATCAAATTAACTCAAAGATGCGGAAGAAACCAACCAAACTTGATTTCCCTCTCTTCTTCTTATTTTTCTTCTTCTATCTCTATATGGCACAGAGCCAAGAAATTGGAGTAAAAGTGGGAGTTGTTCTTGACATGGAAACACAGGTGGGGAAAATGGGTTTTAGTTGTATCCAAATGGCCCTTTCTGATTTCTACGCCTCTCATTCTAGCTACAAGACCAGGCTCATTCTACACACCAGGGACTCTAAAGGAGATGTTGTTGGGGCAGCTGCTGCTGGTACTCTCTCTCTACTCCCTGTATTTCTTTGGGATTCTGATTTCTGGCAGCTGAAATGAGCAATTCGTTTGGACAATTTATAAAAATAAGTTGTATTTTATATACAAAAAATTATATTTCAGATGACCTTTGATATACACGTATTATACGAATGCGACTCTTTGTTATATAATATGCAACTTATTTTTGTAGACTGAATGCCCAAATGAACTGCATATTTAAACAGTCTGAAATCAAAATTTATTTATTTGTGTATACATTTGCTGCTAAATTATTTAGCTGCTTATATATATAGAATTGATAGTTCTACAAAGGGCTAAATATACTTCTATTACATTAAGTACCACCATATTCATAATTCGACCTCCAAAGAATTTGAGCTTACAATTTACTACATAAAGTATTTAAGTTGATACAATGCCGACTCTAATTTTAAAATCCGGCCAAAATTAACCGAAATACCGGATCCGTCCAAAAATTCGATCAAATCTTAAATATTTGATACCAATTGACCGTATAAACATATGGATCGACTTAATTTTAAAAAAAAATAACTAAACGATATAAAGTATTAACTTTCCCTCACTTCCTTTCCTTTTCAACTTCAGATTTGTCCGATTGATCCCAACAAAATTAGTTATAATACTATCAAATAATTCATTCATTCATTCCTTTAAATTCAAGCAAGGATCAAAACCCATCTCATTCTCTCTCCTCTTTCTGAAACAAAGAAACAAAAAAGCTTATAAACCCAGATACAGAACACCTCCATTAGGCCATTACCACATTAAAGACTCGAGCTTTTTAAGCTTTTCACTATATATAATTACATACATGCATACATATTTTGGAGTATTAAAAAAAAAAGCAGCATGCCGGTAGCATCAGTATCATATATCTCCAGGGACACAACAACACTAGCAAAATCAAACGCCATGGTATCAACAACTGATACTAATAATATCAATAGCCCCCAAATTTATTCCTTCGATTCGGACCTATCCAACCCGTTTGGCGAACTGGGTGTGGACTTATGGGATGCGGAGCTCCGAGAAACCGCCTACGAGATCTTCATCGGGGCTTGCCGGAGCTCCGGGGGTAGCAGGCCGTTGACTTATGCTTCTTCGTCTGAGAGGACCATGGAAAGGCAGCTGTCCATGTCGTCGGCGCCGTCGTTGCAGAGGGCGGTGGCATCGACGGCGGCGAGCAAGGTGAAGAAGGCGTTGGGATTGAAATCGTCCAAGAAATCGGTGGTGAGTCAGCAGAACTCAGTGAGTTCCAAGCGAGCTGTGACAATTGGAGAGCTGATGAGGGTTCAGATCAGGATTTCGGAGCAATTTCAGCTGGCCTGGTAATTTTAGTCAATCACTTGCAGTTTCTTCATCTCTTTTATGTTTTTTTTTTAAGTCAAACCGTATACAATTCGGACCGGAAATTTAGATTTTTCTCGCCAATTTTGGTCCGATTCTAGAATGTGGGGTTAGATGGTATCAAATTAGGCACTTTATATAGTAAAGGGAATTATTTAATTCACCCACTTTTTTGATATTTTCACCCATTCTTGATCTATAGCGATGATTTTTACCGTCGCTATACATATACAGCGACACTTAGTGGGTGAAAATATCAAAAAAGTCGGTGAATTTAGTAATTCCCTATAGTAAGTTGTAATCCCAAATTTTTTAGAGGCCGAATTATAAATATAGTAGTACTTGATGTAACGGAAGTATTCTTCTACAAATTAAGTTACCCTTATATGAATGGTAAAAGAGTAACATTTATGCGAGTAAAATCTCAATAATTCTATAAAAATACTTTTATATGAATAATAAATGAGACTAACTAACGTTTATATCTCGATAATTCTTTTTTTTTTATTTTGTCCAGAAAAAAAAGATCCAAATCATAGTTCTAGTACTTTAATTTCTTATTTCTTAATTTTTTTTTTCATTTTTCTTGTTACTTGCTGAAAACATTATTTTTTTCATCTCAAAATAGCTAAAAAATCAACTTAACATTTCAAAAAGAGTACTTGAAATTAAATTTGTCAAACTATGATAGACTTGGCTCCAATCAGGCGGTAGTTGACTAATGCCTTGTGACAAACTGATTGACATAACCACGTACCACACGTCATGAATCATTTTATAGAATTTTAACTCCAACCCCTAATTGATATTTATGTATTTCAAAAGTATTAAACAAAATATATCACTAATATAAAGATTTTCATTTGCACCTTCTATCTTAATTTATTAAAATTCTGCTCATTCCAAAAAAGAGTAATACAATAAATATAGGGAAGTGATATTTTCACAACATATTTTGATATTTCCGCATGTGGTCCCTACTTTGTAACCAAATTAATCGTTTATTGCCCAATTTACCCTCTTGATACAATACCCAGGTTGCAATTCTCCTTTCTGCAACTCTCTCTCTCTACCCTGCATCATCATCCGTGAATCATAGAAAGCTATGGTTCCGATACAGGTTCACATTCATTTTGCATGTCTATCCGTCATTAACATCATCACATCAAACAAGTAAACAAACAACAATTCACCATCTAATCCAACTTAAGCCACTGCCCTTTGCCCGAGATAGAACCCAAATCTGCATCATTGTTCCCGCAAAAGATGAGACCCAAATCTGTAGAGCCAGATATTGCATCGCCAAAGATGAGAGCCAGATCTGTAGAGCAACCCATATCACAGGAAAGGAAAAAAAATAAAAATAAAATCAAAGTACTGTTCATCATCTTCTATTGAATACGATACCCAATTTATCTTCTCTCTTCCTCTATTTCCGTACCAATTTGAAGGACCATCATCCCTTTTTGAAGGACCAACACTCCTGTTATTTCAAAATTCATCTTCGTTGCATACTTCCACACCCACGACCCATAGAATCCCACCAGTAGCTTTAGTGATTGGTATCCTAAAATATTTATAGAATGACAATGCTTTGTGGTGCCTAAAACACTTCCAACCACCGTTTTGTCACCCTCCTCCGGCCACTGTGAATCATCTTCGACCGCCTTAAGGCTTAACCATTCAATTGGATTTAGATTTATTGGGGACACAAATTGATTGATTTTTTTTAGTTGGTTTGTGTTTTATTTTCTTCTTTGTAGTTGTTCCATTTGAAGCATCCTCTTCAACTTACCCTCTCAATAATTGAAAAAAGGAATGAAGATTTAGTAATGGTTTTCGCTGTAGTCCGATGACAGAAATGAGATAATAATGGTGAAGGGTAGAGCAAAATCGTGAGTTGCAGAGAAGAGAGAGGTGGGTATGAGGGTAAATTGGACAAAAATAGAAAAACTTAATTAGATAGTAGGGTCCACATGCGGAAATATCAAAATATACTGCGGAAATATCACTTCCCTAAATATAAACTATACACAAAAGTTATGTACAACCATCATTAAAAAAGAGAAAAAATAGGAAGTGAAACCTACAAATTTTACACATTTTTATTAATATGCAATACATGATGAGTCTTACTTTTGTGGCATAATTTTTTGTGTATAATTTGTGCTTCTTCCAAAAAAAAAAAGTTATAATTGAAAGGTTTTTTATTCTTGTATTATCCTTTTGAAAATACTATATTTGGCATCATACACGTTAAAAGAGTAAAATTCAAAAAACCAATATGGTTAAGTTAAATTATTGAGTCAACATCTATGGTTGGAAACTATCGATTCACTGCCTGTAGTTTGATCTCAAGCTTCAAGTTACTTCATTTTCATCCCATTTGATAGACATCCAACACCCATATTCATGCGTTAATTGTCCAAAATAGCCCTAAATCATTATATATATAACTATCATCCACTTGAGCTTTTGTTCATTATTCTTTTTACACTTTTTTTTATCATCAACAAGCTTATAAAAACTCTTTTTCAAATCCAAAAAAATATCATGTAATATTTTAAGTTTTTATTTTAATTTAATAAAAAATTATATGTAGAAACTCATAATTTCATTCATTCAAATTATTAAGCATTTAAACTAAATTAATGTTATAATTTATTAAAACTAGACTAAATATAATTAAATAAATAATAGAGAAAAAGATATTTGACATTTGATGAGGCAATAGACATGTAAAATAGGTAATTTTATAAATATTTTTACTTTAAATTATTTTTGTTTTTTAGACAAATATTTATCAAATGTAAGAAAAAGATTTTAAAATTTAAAATATTTAAAAAATGCAGAAAGGCCGGACCCGACCGTTCCTATGAATACATGCTATGGATATTACTCATACCTATATATATATATATATATATATATATATATATAAGTTATAAATTAAAAAGCATGAGGAGAGAGTAGAGATGGGTGTATATTTGGTTGTGTTGCGAAATAGGAAAGAGAAGGAGATAAATCTGCTAATTGAATAAGTTAATCTCTTTGTATATTATAAATATAATGAGGGTAAAATAGTCTTTCACCATAAAAATTGATGGTGTTAGACAGAAATAATTAACAGGTGATGTTGTGAAGTTTGAGATCAAACTATAAGTGCTAAATCAATAGTTTTTGAACCATATGTGGTGACTCAATAATTTGGGTAAACTACATGTGATTTTTTAAATTTTACTCAAAATATTGTTATATACATTAGAATATTATTTTATGCATTTGTGAATTTCGTGAGTAGTATTTGTTGTTTCCCTCCAGAGACATTAAGACATCTAGAAGGGGAGGGGGAGGGGGTTGAATAGATCATTTTCAAAAAATTTAACTTGTTAAGGATATTACCAAAGAATTAGTTAATTAGATTAATTATGCACAACAGAATGACTTTTGAAAAACTCCCCTTAAAGATTAATGAGAATTCATAGTTCTAAATTTAGTTTAGGTTTTCAACCACAAGCAGTAGGGATATTTAACAGAATGTAAAGACTGAACAGTAAATGACACAAGCGAGATTAAAGTGGTTCGGAGACTAAACAACTCCTAGTTCACTCTTCTACTTCAACAAATAGGAAATCCATTAAAGATGCCGATCACTAAGATCTTTACAACTGAACAACTAAGGTTCCTTCGAGTCACTTAGTCTCGGCAGTTCGGTCACTTAGACCAGGACACTTAGTTCTCTGAATCACTTAGATTCTTTCGAGCCACTTAGTCTCGGAATATGGGTCACTAAGTCCCAAAGATCACTGAGATCTCTCCAAGTCACTTAGATTTGGTATACAGGCCATTAAGATCAAGACGAACTGTTGTTTGAACGTTGTTAAGAGACACTTCTAAGTTTGCGTTATGCTTCTCTCCTCAGATCCTTAGCAGCTTGAACTGAATGTTCAGAATCGTAGAGTGTGTTCTTTTTACTTTGGTAGAGCTTAGGCTTTTTTATTTTTCTTTTTTTTAAAAAAAATTGAGTCCTTGTTGCCTTTTATAGTCTGCCGGAATTTCTTCCCGTTGCAATATTTCCGTTGGTGTATTTAATGTTTCAGATATTCTAGGATCCTTGATGTTGACGTTTTAGTCCATGTGTCAGCTACCTTTCAGCTTGCCTATCACATCAGCCTACTTTCTCACCTAACACCACTTAGATGTCGCTTTCAGAAAACTAGCTGGTACACACATCTTTCTGATTTTTGATTTCTACCAAGGATGTTTGGAAGCTTCATCAGGACCTTCAACTAGCAACTTTCACTTATCAGTCTTTTTGTCAGACTCGACTTGACTCTACGAAGAGAGTAGAACTCTACGATTGATCTCTGTGATCAGTTCAACGAAGATTTGTTTTATGATTCTAGAGTTGTCTTTACGATCTTGTTTGTACTGAACGATCCGTGAATCACTTTACGATTTGACCTTTACTGAGCGAGTTTCTAGAGTACTTTACGTTCAGTCTTCGCTCAATGAGCTTTGCTTAACTTTACGATTCTTGCTTCACTTTACGAACTGATCTTCTCTTTACGAATTGAAGTGTACATTACGAGTGGTGAAAATGCTCTACGATCCATCTGATGCATTACGAACATGAGTTGTCTTTGCAATCTATCACCTTTACATCAGAGTACCTCAACAATCATTTAGAACCTATTTGTTATACATCAGATCAACTCAAATAGATCAACCTAACATGTTTGATCTTTCTATTCTAAGTCCTTGTACATCAAATCATCATTAAGGACTTTACAAGACTTGCTGTTTTCAAATATACATTAAGTACTTTCATCATCAAATCCAATCATTAATTATGCAGACTCTAATAATCTCCCCCTATTTGATGATGACAAAACTAGCAATGTCATAACATTCATCAATTCTATAATGCATTGCTTTAGAATTTAAACATGACTTAAAATACAGTAAGTCACTGTATTGCTTAGAGCAAAAGAATGAATTTATTGATGTATGATGATTTGTACAAGTATAAATAGAAATTTGCAACAATCAAAAGAATTAAGTATCTTCTACCTCTTTGATCTTTTATCCCTTGGTAACCATTTCTTCTTAGTTTCGACTCTACGATCATACCTTTCCTTGTCCTCGGCAGCTTCTCTAATCATTTCTTCAGCAGAGTCCCTTGGACCAAGATCTGGCATATTAATCCTTTTTTCACCAACAACATTGATCCCTTGAAGATTTCTATTTACATATGCTAGATCACCATAAGACATTCGTGAGCCATTTAGAGTAACTTTGCTCGACGAATCATATTGTGAAAAAGAATGACCACGATTAATGGGAACAACTGAAATAGGTGGATGAGGAGTTCTTGATCTGTAGATTAGAGTGTTAGGTTTGTATAACGCGAACATGCAATCAAATTACATTAATAAAGCGGAAGCGCGATAAAATCAGATTTTAAAATTTTATACAAACCATCACCATGATCTTTCTTTATGCACAATTATTAATTAAACGAAAGAGATGGAGAATAAGAATTATACCCTTGTAGAATTCTAGCTTCCTCAGGTACAAGTTCACCTCCAATTCCTTCGCGTTCTCCTTGAATTCCACCGATTAAATTCCTTCCTTTGATCAACGTTAGCCACCCAAGTGTTTAGCCTCTAGAGGTGATCCACCAAGGAATAATACATGTTCAAGAAGATGGGTGTTGGCTAAACCCTAGTTTCTATCTCTATAAAAATTGTAAGTACTCTCTACAATTCTTATGCAAGAGTGTGTAACCCTAATCTATGATAAGACTTCTCTTATTCATAGATGTAGGAAAACCCTTCCCTAAACTATTTAGGATTAGGGTTTCTATTCTAATTAAAACTCCTTTAATTAAATTAAACTCCTAATCCAATTAGGAATTCATGTGAGAGTACTTCTATTAATTAATTAATTCTCAATCCCTATTAGGAATTAAATAATAGTAATAATAATAATAATAATAATAATAATAATAATAATAATAATAATAATAATAATAATAAGACTCCTCTTATTAATTTATATTTAATATTTCTAAAATATTAAATAATAAATATTAAGCTATTTAATTTATTCTATCTCCATAGACTAAATTAAATACACTTAACTTATTATTACAATTATGCCATTTACTTCTTAAATAAATATTTTTTTTTGCGGTGTGACCCTTTAGGTTCTCCATATTAAACCGGTTGTGAATAAATCAATTAGAACAATTCTAATCTTATTTAAATATATAAATTAAACTATTTAATTCATTTAAATAAATAATATTTATTCTACAATAAGGGTAAGCCCCTTAGCGATCAACGACTTTCCAGATAATATAGATTTCAACATTAATCATAAAAGAACCTTTTAGTGCATAATTACCGTACAATTCAATCCTTTTACCATACAATGTCCCAATTAAATATAAGACATGGAATTACTGTCAAGTCTTAGTTTATTTAATTATATGTATTTCGATTCTGAAATGCACAACTCTGATTAATACAAATTAGAAACTCCTTTCTAATTTCATTCTGCTTTGGCTAAAGACTTCTGAGTCGTCATTTATCGAATCACATAGGACATTCTCTCCTTTTACCAGAAGTGGTAGATTCTTTGTTGATCATTCACCTATTTCCATGTATAACTTATTATACCCAATCATACCCTTTGATATATCCTAAAGGTCTTAAGGGACATGTCAAAGTATAACTCATCATACACAAGATCTTATGATGATCTCAAGTCCAAGGATCACTTGTACTACTATCACTAGAGGAATTCCTATTGACAGGCGAGTAAAACTCCATTAGGTATTCCTTAGTGAGCCACGTTCAGTGAACTTATTCTCTAATAAGCACATACATACTTGCTTTAGTGTCTCTACACAAATGATTATGAGATCAATCATCCTCTTCCAAAGAGCAAGCAACGTATGTACTAATCTATCCGGATTCACTAATCCCCTTTTTAGTAATCCAACAATTAGGAATGATTTTAGTTTGTGAGCTATCTAGAATTTAGATCTCATTAGCATGATCCCCATCATGATTCTAAAAGCATTGCTCAAAACTATGGGTTTATCACATTTAATATAACAACACTATGTAGATAATGTAAAATAACTTTAACAATCGAATAAGATTACAAAGTATATGCTACATCATATCAAATATGATTGGCTTGTGTGCATACTACTTTCATAGAGGTTGCCTTTGATTCCTTTTTCGTTTAGGCGCCCTTTGAGATGGTTACTTCCCCTTACCATTCTTTGCTATTCTCCCCTTTTTTTCATCATGCACCTTGGAGAGGTGTCGGACGGAATCAACAAGTTCTTGGAGTTGGGAGGTAGACATGGAAATATTAGCCCTGATCTCTTCTTGTTTAGTAACAACTTGATCACCTTATTGAGCAATAAGAGCAATGACATTATCAGCACTGATGGACACAGTGTTTTTGGACGCTGAGAGATTAGAACTAAGCTCAAACACTTTATCAGTGAGAGATTTTATTGAACGCTCATTCTGCTGTTGAAGTACCAGGACAACCTGTTTATGATCATCGAGAACTTTTAGGAAGATCTTATCCCGGTCATGAAGACGTCCAGACATATCTTTGAACAGAGTTTTTAGTTGCTTGTTTATTTCTCTGCCCAAATCTCCGGGTAGATGACCTGTAGCAGTTATGATCGTGTCCATTTTGTCCTGAAGCTCAGTTATATTTTGCTCAAGTTTCTCATCAATGTCACGAGAAATTTGTGCACTTAGGGTCGTCATTTGGTCATTGGTTGGAATGACTGCAAGATGCTCCATGGCCTGAGCAAGGGATACTTCGGAACTACCCTGATTGCTTTGAAAGCAAGAGGCAAGTCAAAGAATTCATTCCTTGAAGAGGAAGGAATATCTGAAGGAATAGATGATGTGGGTGCTTGTTTTATTGTATGAGTGGGGGATGAGGGAGGTATAATTGTATCTTTCGAGGGTACAAGAATGAATGCTTTAGATTTATCAGACGTAAGGTTTTGACACTCTTCATTTGGAGAAGACCATGGAGAGGAAGAATGGGAATGTATAGGTGAGTTTTGTGGTGTGGCTAGGATACTGGAAATTTGAATAGGAGAGGGTGAGTCCATATGAATTGGTATGGGTGAGTGTAAAGGAGAGTTAATGTTTTGTACATCAATCGTAGGGTTTTGGGACTCTACGATCAGAGAGTGCATTTCTTGCATTTCATTGGTAAAGTGTGGAGGCTCTACGAACAGAGAGTTAATGATATCTATATGGTCAGTAGAGTGTTAGGACTCTACGACTGGAACAATAATATTATGTACATTGGTCGTAAAGTGTTGAGGCTCGACGAAGGGAGAATTATTCGAAGATTCATCAACATTAATTTGTATAGAAGATTGCTCGGAGATCTTAGAGGGAGGCTCTACGATCTCTTCATCGCAATGACGAGATGGAGGAATAATTTTGAAGAATGAAGAAGGAATAACAGTTACCTTTTAAAACTGAGGGGAGTCTACGCAAGGCTTAGAGCATAGCAGTCTGGTGGCATATGTGAGAACTCTTGGAAAGTTCTGAGATACTAGCTTTAGATTCGGATATCTGCAGTAGTTCTATCTGATGAAGCTTTGATCTCATTGTGAAATAGCTCCGACTAGAGGCATGTTCGACATGAAGTAGAATAGTTGATCACCATTTAGATCATAAGCTGTCATGCTTCTGTCTATCTCCTAGTCATACTAGAGAGTGAACAACGGATCTCCAGAACGAAGCACTGTCATTCTACATGCCCTAATCCCTTCAAACTTATTTGGCAGAAGATGACCCATCTCTGGAATTTCTCTAGCAATAAGAATTACCCTGCAGATTCCAGGTTGATATGGCCTTGGTTAAGGTAAGTAGATTTCTTCATGCTCAAGCTGAGATGTAGATGGAAGTGAGGGAGGAGGGACTTGATCTCTAGTAGGTTGCTCCCCCTCAATATCTGGATCTTCTGGCTTTATGGCTGCTGGATCAAAACCCTTGTTGACATCGTCTATGACATTCGTAATGACCTGAGTCAGTTGTAGAGATGTATCAGATGAGTGAATTGATCATTGAGCCGTATCTTCCTTGTGCTTTGTTCTCAGCTCTTTTCTCTTCCTCTTTTCTTCCTTTTTCTTTTTTTTTCTCTTCCCTCTTCTTCCTTCGCTCTGCTTCCTCTTTCTTTTCTGCTCTCCTCTTTCTCTTTTCTTCCTTTTCCACCAAACTACTCAACTTCTTCCTTTTCTTTTCTTTTGGCTCCGGACTTGAAAACTTCACAGCCTGATCATCATCATCTCAGGGCTCTGGCTCGTCAACCATCATAACCAATTCATCCACAGCTTGGGGCTCGAGCGGAGAAGTCTTCACAGCCGAATCACCATCTCTGTTGGGCTCAGGAGTAGCATCCTTCACAGCCAAATTTTCTTATTCACTTGGCTCAGGCATTGAGGCCATCTCAGCCATTATTTCATCAACATTTTGTGGCACATCTACAAAGTCCTTCACAACCGATCCACCTTCTTGCCTTGGCTAAGGGGATGTAGACTTGCTCTTCCCTTGATTCTTTTTAGTCAGTTCAGATATTTCTTCTTCTTCATCTTCTTCATCAGCAACAAACTCTAAGATCAGAGCAGACATAGATTCTCCTACTTTGTTCTTCAAGATGAGCAAGGGCCTTTTTCCGTCTGTTTAGCCTAACACTCCTCTTCTTTGACATAATTGTGGAAAGAAGAGTGTTGACATCTTCTTCATCATCCCTCTTCTCAGAATTTGAAGGACTCTTCTGAGAGTCCTTGGGAATTTCCTTCACTACCTTCTCAGTTATCTTTTTTTTCTTTTTTGGTTGGTCGGCCGTAGAGTCAATATCTCTACGAACTTCAGGGGCGACCGACCCTTAGGACACTTCATCTGCGATTGATTTCACTTTCCTCTTACCCTTGGCCTTGGAGGGCTTCTGTACTTCACTGATTGTGCGCTCACTTCCACCTTCAGACTGTTTCAATCTCAGATTCTCCAAAGGGTTCCTCTTTCAATTTTCAAATAACTTGGGGATAATCTTCTTGTTGGCATTCATAGGTTCTCCTTCACCATCAACAATCATGTTCTTCAACCTCTTCTTTAGAATAATGCTAATAAGCCTCCCATGGAACATCTTGGGGGCCGGCTTGCCTAGAGCCTTCTTCTTTCCACAATCTTCAACCCATTTGGCCAGCCAATCGATGAATATGGCGCCAAAGTTAATTTCCTTCTTCTGGATGATTGATGTCATAAATTTCAGTTGTAGTTCACTCATTGAATCATGAGCAGTGTCTTTGGAGAGAATACACTTGCCCACAATCTCAGCAAGGAATTCATATTCTTGGGGGAACTCCTTCTTCTTGAGTCCCTTGAGCTTGGGGTTCTTCTTGTGACCCATCATTACTAGTCCTTCCTTCATATCAATTTCACTTAAAGAAGTTAGGCCTCGAGTCAGAGAACCCAAGGAGTGGTTGAGTTCAACAGCTCTCATCTGCCATGCTACACCTTTGACTCGGTTACTAGCTCATCATCACGATACACAACATTCAGATAAAATTCTTTAATGAGCTCCGTGTAGATTCTGGTGTTGAATTCCAGACATTCAAAGAAACCAGTTTCTTGCACAATCTTGAGGATATCTCTAAATTTCTTTTCTTGAGCAACGAACTTCTCACAGCACAGTTGGATACCGGCGATAACTTAAAAATCTGCCATTTGATTTGGTTTGAACTGAAAAGATTTTACAAGTGTTTAAGTTTTATGGTGATTTAAAAAAAAACTAGGGCTCGAAAACTCTTGATGGTTAGAAGGCAAAAGAAAATTCAGATTGCAAAATGGAAGCGTAAAAGTCAAATAAGAATTTGAAATAACTTTATATCATTTCCCTCTAATTTTGCTGAGTGGGGCACATGTCGAGATGGAATTGGTTGCACGTCGCCTTAATTCTGCATTTTTACAGCTGTATCGCAGTAACTTCTTCATTCACTCACTTTTCTAGACTGTGAGCTATACGCGCTTTTAAGTTAACCGCCACAGATTCATCTGTCGTAGAGTAACTTCTGAAGACCAATTAACTTTACGAGGACCTTTAGCTCTATGATCCGAACAACTTTTCATTCTACGATCTCTCTTTCAGATCTACGATCAACTTTCAGCTTTACGAATCATTTTTGTTCTACGATCGTTGAACTGCTCTACGATTCTTTTCTGCACTTGTTAGAAACTTCCAGAGGCATAGTACTAAGGATGTAAATTTAACATACCTAACTCACTTATTAACTTATTAAACCTAGATTCATCTAGTGGCTTAGTAAACACAAACTGATTTTCACTTGAATAAAATGTAAGGATATATCATTACATTGAACATGATCTCTGATAAAATGATATCTGATGTCTATATGCTTAGTCCTAGAATGCATGATAAGATTATGAGTAATTAATATAACACTTGTATTATCACAAAATATGAAAATAAACTTGAATTCAAACCCATAGTCAGCTAGCTGGTTCTTCATCCATAGGATTTGAGCATAACAACTACCAACAGTAATGTACTCAGCTTCTGCAGTGGAAGTTGACACTGAGTTCTGCTTCTTGTTGAACCATGATACAAGTCTGTTGCCCAGAATTTGACAAATCCCACTAGTGCTTTTCCTATCAATCTTGCATCTTGTAAAATTTACATCTGAATATCCAATTAGTTCAAAGGGAGACTTCTTGGGATACCACAGTCCCAAATATGGAGTACCCTTGAGATATCTAAAAAACTTTTTAACAGCCATAAGATGGGATTCCTTAGGGTTAGCCTGAAATCTAGCACAAATACAAGTAGAGAGCATAATATATAGTCTACTAGCAATCAAATATAGGAGAGATCCTATCATACCTTGGTATTGAGTAATATCAATACTCTTACCATTTTCATTCTTGTCAAGTTTGGTTGCAGAAGCCATAGGGGTTTTCATGGGAGTAGCTGATTTCATGCTGTATTTCTTGAGTAAATCCTTGATGTACTTTGCTTAGTTTATGAAGATAACTTCATCAGACTGCTTCATTTGAAGTCCAAGGAAGTTGTTCAGCTCACACATCATGCTCATTTCAAACTCGTTATGTATTAACTTAGCAAACCTCTCACATAATTTTTCGTCAGTAGAACCAAAAATAATGTCATCTACATAGATTTAAACTAATAATACTTTATCTCTGTGCTTCCTAAGGAACAGAGTTGTGTCTACTCTACCTCTAGTGAATCCATTTTCAACAAGATAATTTGTGAGAGTTTCATACCATATTCTAGGTGCTTGCTTTAAACCGTAAAGAGCTTTATCTAATTTGAATTAAAATGAGTAGAACTGATAAAACCTGGAGGTTGTTCAACATAAACCTCTTCTTGAAGTTCACCATTTAGGAAAGCACTCTTGACATCCATCTGAAATACTTTGAACTTCATGTGGGCTGCATAAACTAGGAACATTCTGATAGCTTCCAGTCTGGCAACAAGTGCAAAGGTTTCATCAGAGTCAATGTATTCTTCTTGAGAATAGCCTTTAGCCACCAACCTTGCCTTGTTCCTTGTGATCACACCAGCTTCATCCATTTTGTTCCTGAAGACCCATTTGGTGCCAATAACATGATGATCTCTCGGTCTTTGGACCAACCTCCAAACTTTGCTTCTTTCAAACTGGTTAAGCTCTTCTTGCATGGCTTCAATCTAGCACGATTCTTCCAAAGCTTCTTCGACTTTCTTAGGCTGATTCTTAGAGAGAAGCCGAGGTAAAAGCATTCATTTTGAGTGGTTAATCTAGTCCTCACACTTGCATTCGGATCTCCAATAATCAAGTTTTGAGTGTGATCTTTTGTCCATCTGATGGAACATCTGTCCTTGTGCTTTGCTATCTGAGGTCTTCAAGATTTGGTTCTGCTTCAACATCTTCATTGATTCGTAGAGTTCCCATATATGGGACTAAGGACTCTATGATCTCCTGCTCTGGCACTACGATCGTCGGGTTTGGCTCTACAGCTTCAGCTTCACCAATTGTAGGGTTCTCCTGCCATGCAATCTGAGGATCCAGCTCTACAATTTCATCTAGTTGAGTTGTTTTGCTTGATTCACCTTTATCAGTTTCATCAAACGTAACGTGGATAGAGACTTCCACTGTTAGGGAGTTCTTATTGAACACTCTGTAAGCTTTGCTTTCCACACAGTATCCAAGAAAAATTCCTTCGTCTGACTTGGGCTGAAACTTATTAAGGTATCTTTTACCATTGTTGAGGACGTAACATGCACAACCAAAAGCACGAAAGTAGCTTATATTTGATTTTCTTCCTTTTCACAACTCATAGAGCGTTTTCTTGATCGATGAGTGAATCAGGGACCTATTCTGCGTATAACATGCAGTGTTGACAGCTTCTGCCAAAAAGTATTCTAGAAGATGGGCTGCTGCTAGAAGTGTTCTTCCTGCTTCGATCAAGGTTCTATTCTTCCTTTCAACCACTCCATTTTGCTGAGGAGTTCTTGGTGCTGAGAAGTTGCGCTGAATTCTATTTCTTCACATAACTGATTTACTCTAGAGTAGTCGAATTCTCTGCCGTTATCACTCCTTATTACCTTTATCTTTTCGCCCTTCTTATTCATCACCAGCTTGAAGAATCTGATCAAATGATTGTTGGCCTCGTCTTTAGAGCTTAAGAAGAATACCCATGTAAACCTGGTGTAGTCATCCACCACGATCAGTGAGTATCTTTTGCCTCTAAGACTAGCAGTTGGGATAGGCCCAAAAAGATCCATATGAAGAAGTTGCAATGGCCTTTCATTTTAAGTTAACTGCTTTGCTTTTGAATGAGTTCTTGGTCTGCTTCCCTAGCTAACAAGCTTTACACAGTCTTTCTTTAACGAAGCTTAGCTTAGGTAGACCTCTGACTAGATCTTTTGACACGAGCTTTGCATGCTTTTGAAGTTAAGATGAGACAATCTCCTATGCCATAACCAACTTATATCTTCTGGGGCTTTGGCAAAGAATCAAGTTAATGTTGACAAACTTAGCTCAACGAGATTGACCACATATACATTTCCTTCTCTTGATCCAGTCAGTTTTAGAGAGTTGGTTTCCAGGTCTCGAACTTCACACTGGTTGTTGAGGAAGATAACTTGATGGCCTTTATCGCATAGCTGACTTATGCTTAGCAGATTGTGCTTTAGTCCATCAACATATGCTACCTTATTGAACGAGATAGCTCAATTGCTTACTGACTCGTAACCTCTGGTCTTCCCAGAGTTGTTGTCTCCAAAGACAATTGTTGGACCATATTTTGCTTTGAATTATGATATGAGAGCCTTATTACCAGTCATGTGCCTCGAGCATTCACTATCGAGATGCCATATTGACTCGGTAGATCTCGATACCTGCAAGAACAACTATCTTTTATTTTGGTACCCAAACTTGCTTGGGTCCTGCAATGTTAGTTCCCTTGGGGACCTAAATCAGCCTGACTTTGGGTCTACAATATGTATCATAACCAGAATAACAGTATGCAACTTTATGTCCATAATCATGACAATTATAACACTTGAGATGCTGCATGTGTGAGTGAGTGTGTGGATATCTTCTCACTTGGGACTTGTGTGAAGCATATGCCTTTCTTCTAGACTAGACCTCTTTCTGCTTCCACATTGTTCTACGATTTTGGAATTTTGTAGAGTAAAAATTGGTTTTACTTTTGGTGCCTAATTGGTTCGTAGAGTTGAGCTTGCCAGACTCTACGACTCTTCGAGGCCCGGTCGTAGACTTAGGTTTACTCTGTGATTTTACAAAACCCATACAAGTATGTGACCTGTTGTTCTTGGAATACTAGGCTCGATAACTTCTTTGGATTTCACAAATACAATACCTCTGTGAGAATAAGAGACATTATTATCATGCTTATCAAGTCGTCGACTTATCGTTGCCTAGGCGACGACTAGGCGTCAAGTCGGTAAAGAATTCCAAGTCGTCCTGCCGCTTTGGTGGGAGATCAGATAGTCGAGCGCTCAGATGCCGACTTGGACGACTCGGACGATTGCCGAGCGACTTGGACAACTATATTAGTAAGCGGTTGACTTGTCGAAACGGGTTTGGTCCGACTCGAAGCTTAACTGGGTAAAAAAAACCTAAAGATTGATTGAACCTAATCGATCGCTCACTTCGGAACTTAGTTCATCAATCATTAGAGAGGGAGAAACAAAAAGAGGAAAACATAGATTGAGACAGACCTAATCGATCGATCGATTACGTCGAGCAAACAGAGATTAAGACAGATTGGGTGATTACTGAGTACCTCAAGTCCTCGACTGACTCCGGCGAGCGAGTTCGGCGACTTATAGGACACAAGTATGCTTCTCTTCTTCTTGTCTTCTTCTCTTCTTCACATCCTCTTCTCTGCTCATGACTGCTGCTGCTAATTATTTTTTTAATATGATAAGGTTATGCTTTGTTGACTCATGACTGCTGCTGTTTGGTTTTGTTTATTCATTGGGAATTATTTTTGTTACCCACTACGTAGACCCACTAGTTAAAAAGGACATGTGACCCATGTTATTCTATTCAGGTAAACGAGACACGTGTTATGTTAGCAAACTAAGCACTCAACACAAAGAATAATTATATATAGTAAACTACAACACAGTTTACATTAATATTATGTTATATGCATGATAAATAAAAATTAATATTATATATACAACACAATAAATTAGTATTATATTTTTTTGTTATGTATTGTACTAATATTGTATATCATAATATATATTTCTTACTTGTATTATAATATATTTTATTTACTAATATTGTGATTTGATATGCTACAACTTGCATTATTAATTTATGAATATGGTAAATTATTAGAAATATAAATATATAAATATTCATATAAATGTTAAATATATATAATTTTATACGAATAAAATTTACATTGTTAACGACTTGTCGACTTGTGGACGACTAGTCGGGTGCTTTGTCGACTAAGCGCTTAAGCTCCTGGTTGTCGCCTCACTTTGACTTGGCACCTTGATAACTATGATTATTATTGCTAGTCTCCACAGATTTTTCACATTCGGAGTAGAAGAAAAATCTCTAAACCCCAAACCAGATCTATTAGAGATAGCTCTCTAACTTGTGATCAGTGAGTCCATGGATGATGAAGATCGATTCCATAATGAGATTGTCTTTTCTAACTCCTCTATTTTAGAAGTAAGAGTAGACTCTCTTAGTACATTATTTTCAGTTATCTTTCTTAAGTTCTCATTCTCAGCCTCAAGCTTGGACAGAGAGGAAGTGTTTCGTATAGTGGTTTCTAACTCTATGTTCACTTTCTCTTTCTCCTTTTGAAGAAGAGAATGGTCCTTTGATAGAACTCTAAACAACTTCATATATCGATGCAGATCAGATGTTATATCATGCAAAGCTATTCTAAGATCATCAATGTTAACATCAGGAGAGTTGAAGTCAAATATGTTATTTTCCAAAAGCACAATGGAGATCTAGAAAGGGGGGGGGGGGTTGAATAAAACTATAAAACTTTGCATCTTACTATTAGGTTTGTATATAACGCAAGCATGTAATCAAATTACATAAATAAGGCGGAAGCGCGATAAAACGGATTTTAAAATTTTTATACAAACCATCACCAAGATCAATCTATGTGCTCAATTAACGATATAAACGAAAGAGATAGAGATTAAGAAATTATACCCTCATAGAACCGTGCTTACTCGGGTACAAGTTCAACTCCAATTCCTTCGCGTTCTCCTTGAATTTTACGGATGAGATTCCTTCCTTTGATCAACGTTAGCCACCCAAGTGTTTGGCCTCTAGAGGTGATCCACCAAGGAAGAATATGTATTCAAGAAGTTGGGTATTGGCAAAACCCTAGTTTCTATCTCTATAGAAATTACAAGTACTCTCCACAATCTAATGCAAGAGTATGTAACCCTAATATATGATAAGACTCCTCTTATTTATAGATGTAGGAATAACCCTTTCCTAAGCTATTTAGGATTAGGGTTTCTATTATAATTAAACTCCTTTAATTAATTATGCTCCTAATCCAATTAGGAATTCATGAGAGAATACTTCTATTAATTAATTCACAATCCCTATTAGGAATTAAATAATAGTAATATTAAGACTCCTCTTATTAATTTATATTTAATATTTCCAAAATATTAAATAATAAATATTACGCTATTTAATTTATTCTATCTCCATAGATTAAATTAACTTATTATTACAATTATTCCATTTACTTCTTAAATAAATATTTTTCTTTTTGCGGTGTGACCCTTTAGGTTCTCCATATTAAACCGGTTGTGAATAAATCAATTAGAACAATTATAATCTTATTTAAATAAATAAATTAAACTATTTAATTCATTTAAATAAATAATATTTATTCTACAATAAGGGTAAGCTCCTTAGCGATCAACGACTTTCCAGATAATATAGATTTCAACATTAATCACAAAAGAACCTTTCAGTGCATAGTTACCGTACAATTCCATCCTTCTACCATACAACGTCCCAATTAAATATAAGACATGGATTTACTGTCAAGTCTTATTTTATTTAATTATATGTATTTCGATTCCCAAATGCACAACTCAAAATAATGCAAATTAGAAACTCCTTTCTAATTTCATTCTGCCTTGGCCAATGACTATTGAGTTGTCATTTATCGAATCACATAGGACATTTCATCTTTTACTAGACGAGGTCGATTCTTTGTTGATCATTTACCTATATCTATGTATAACTAATTATACCCAATCATACCCTTTGATATACCCAAAAGGTCTTAAGGGACATGTCAAAGTATAACTCATCATACACAAGATACTATGATGATCTCAAGTCCAAGGATTACTTGTACTACTATCACTAGAGGAATTCCTATTGACAGGCGAGTAAAACTCCATTAGATATTCCTTAGCGAGTCACGTTCAGTGAACTTATTCTCCAATAAGCACCTACATACTTGCTTTAGTGTCTCCACACAAATGATTATGAGATCAATCATCCTCTTCCTAAGAGCAAGCAACGTATGTACTAATCTATCCGGATTCACTAATCCCCTTTTTAGTAATCCAACAATTAGGAACAATTTTAGTTTATGAGCTATCCAGAATTTAGATCTCATTAGCATGATCACCATCATGATTTTAAAAGCATTGCTCAAAACTATGGGTTTATCATATTTAATATAACAGCACTATGTAGATAATATAAAATGCCTTTTAAGAAAATCAGTTCTTTTATTAATAAATGAATAAGATTACAAAGTATATGTTACATCATATCAAATATGATTGGCTTGAGTGCATACTACTTTCACTTACTAACAAATGTATTGCCAAGTAATCGGTTAATCAAATTTAATTATGCACATCGGAATATTAGTTTGAAAAACTTCCCCTTAAAGACTTGTTAAGATCTCAGTTTTGAATTTAGTTCATTTTGAAGTTGCCCATTCATCACATGCATTAATTTCATCAAACATTAACGACAAAATATAAATGACACATAGGAGTTTAAAGTGGTTCGAAGACTGAACAACTCATATTCCATTCTTCTACTTCAACAAGTAGGAAATCCACTATGAATTTGATCACATAGATCCCTCTTCAAGCCTAGCAGACTTGAGATATTTAGTCAATCGGACAAGGACACTCTTGCCCTCTTTAAGCCCAGCAGACTCGGTATTTTAGTCACTAAGACAAGGATCCTCCGACCCTAATTCGGTCACTTAAGACCAGGATCCTCTAACCCCAATTCGGTCACTTAAGACTAGGACACTCTTGCCCTTTTTGTTCCTGTGGTGAATAGTTGTTGGAGGTGTTGCTGAGATAGCATTTAAGTTCCTCTGTCTTCAGGTACTCAGTAGCTTGAGTTTGATCATCCTTGAAATGTACTAGAGTGTTGCAATGAGGCTCAACTTCTTCTTGTACTCAACATCTTCTGGTGATCATTTGTTGTGCTGCTAATTTTGGCAATTTAGCTCATTCTTCTCCTTGGTACTTGACAACTGCTCATGATGAACTACTAAGATGATTGTAAAGCTCTTTCCTTTTGGTACTTAATGGCCTCTCATGATCGATATCAAGTTAGCATTCAAGCTCTCTTTCTTCTTGTACTTAGCAGCCCATAACACATTTCTTGTTGTAGAGTCAATCTACTCTACATCTTTATCTGTTCAGCTCTTTGTGCTTTTGGTGGATCGTAGAGTGTTTTATTATATGTTTCTCTTCAATCTTTTACTCTACTCTTTTATGTGTTTTTCCACATCTCTCCAACCTCACTTTATATTTGATAATTGGTGCTCTTATATAGTTGGTTGTTAATTTTCTGGTTTAGAAAGTGTCTGTTGGAAGCATTTAATATGCAGATTATTTGATATCCTTGATATTAACTTTCTAAAGCTTTTGTGTCAGCATACTCTCTCTGGCCCATAACCTGTCACATCAACTTGCAGCTTTACTTGTTCTTTTGACAGGTTATTTTCTGCAAACTAGCCGGTAGACACATCTTTACTTCATTTAAGGATATATGGCTGGACACTTTGGGATCTTCTGAATTCAGTGTTCTTCTGTCAGTCTTTATGTCAGGTCTGGCTTTACTCTACGATCTTAGTGACTTGGTAGAGTAGTAGGACTCGTAGAATTGAGCTTTACGACTTGCTCCATTGTCTGTTCTACGAATGAGTGCATTACAGATCGTGAGCAGACTTAGTGTCTCTATTTTGTTAGAGATAACTTGTAACACTCCCTCTCTGAAATAGGAAAGGGAGGTCACGTGCAAAGCATAACAAAACTTATAAAATAAATCAAAAGCTCTAAACCATAAAATGGATAACTCCAATAACTAATAATTGCCATAAGTCAACCCATAATAAATGTCAAACGGCTCAACCCATATTTAAAATATTTAATACGTCACTAATCCGTCCAAACCAAATCAAATCAAATATTGGGTCAACCTATACGTATTCTGAACAAATATATCAAATGGCCAAAGCTCACACACCAGAGCATACAAAATGATACGTCGTGGACTGATCACACCGCCACGGAAGGTGTCATGTCCCGGTGTCAAGAGGACATGCTTGTGGTACCCCCACAGGTGGTTAGCTCAAGTATACCCTAAGGATCAAACTACAAAATGTAAGCCAAAAGGGGTTCAAATTACAAGGCTTACATGACCATCTCCAAATGATATCGAATTATTTCAAATACGAACATACTTCACTATCACAAGATACCGACGATCAAAATAATTTAAAGATTACAAATACGAATTCTAAACGCCAAAAGGTAACCATCATATGAATTTCACAAGAAACAATTATGTGAAATAATAACGAAATTCGAAACGAGGAACAAAACGAATTAATTAACTTTCACAAGAATATCGTTGAAGGAGTACGGAATCCGTACCTGATACGCAAAATCACTTATAACATACTTCACAAAATCTTACCCTCAAATGCCAATGATATCAAATACGGAATGTCATTCACCACCTAAACATATTCACCTCAAATTAAATATAATCCAAACTAATAATTTCAAAGTAATTCGTAATTCATTCAAGGTACCTTTAATTATCGTCTTAGGTCAATTATTAATACTCCAAAAATTTATATTCCAAATATAACTCCTTAAATTCCTCTCGTCCGATTTAATAAAATGAAATTTTATTACAATTCTAATTATCAACAACATGATATTGTTCAATTAATTATTAATTAAAATCTTAAACTTTTACTAGTAATTAAGTGATTTAGTCCGAATTAATATACAAATACTTAAATACAATTTATAAGTTACATTTTAGTTAGCTATTTATTTAAGTATTATATAGATATATTTATATACTAATTTTACTGATTCATTGGTATTCTACAATCCTGATTGATTTCATACATCTTGTCCACAAGTCATATATATATATATATATATATCTATTTCATATCATTATTATATAATAGTATAAAACCACTTCTAGTATTTTTATTACTTTAATTCAACACATGATTCCTACCATGAACAAAATTTGGGTATATGACTTTGCACTCAATTGAAATTGAAATTACTTATTTACAGTGATGTTTTTTTATTCCAATTCATATATAGCTAATATAATATGTGACTAGAATCTTGTATGCGGATTCATTTTCATAATCTTAAATTATTTCTCATTACTCCATTATTCCATATCCTACTCATACGAGTTATCAAAATATATCATAATAAAGCCTTTTTAAAATTATTCCACCACATACTTTTATTTTACAGTTATATTAATTCAATTAACTCTGGAATTGTTATTACTATTGAAATCATTTTTAATGAATATACACAATGAAAGTAAAACTCGCAGTTATGGTCAAACCTGTCAAATTTCCTTCCACTTGTTCCTTTCCAGTTTGTTTCTTGATCAAATAGAAGAAGTCTCTTTTAGTCTTTCAGTATATATAAGTGGAAGGAGAGAGAAAGGATAGAAAAATGAGAGATGGAATATAGAGAGAGAGAGAGAGGGGGGAGGCGTAAAGGTTTTAGAGAAATGAAAAGCCCTTTGGTAGATGAAAAGTTAGGTAGGTGAAAGGTTTGTTTATTTGTTTATTATTTTATTTTTATTTTTTTAACCTAGGTATTACACAACTATACTGGCTTGTTGTCTCCTTGAAGCTTTGTGAAGTAAGTTGTTGTTCTTCGATCTCTGAGTGACTCTGAGAATTGACTTATCCTTTATGATTAGACAGAGTACCTTTACAAGTTGTCCCTTACTTGCTCATACTTCAACTTATCTTCATGGTACATAACTTCTTCTTTATCTTGATGGTTCTACGATCATCTAGGTTACTCTACAATGCTGGCTTTACATTAGGAAGTGGTAGAGTATTCTACGAATCATTCTTCATCCAATAATCCTTTATTGAACGGTCCTTGAGTTATTTCAGCGACTGATTGAACTGCTCTACGCTCAGTCTTTCCTCAACAATCTTTGACTTACTTAGTTATTCTTGTGTCACCTTATAACCTGGTATGTATTTGGAGAAATGAGGTGATCTTTATGTCAGGAGCATAGACTCTGAGATGAACTTTTCTTTGTTTGCAAAGAAAGACTTTGCTAACTTCTATCTTTGTTATGTTACTATTCTGCAAGTAGCTTTACGATCTTGTCTGAACTGAACGATCTTAGAGTTGCTTCACGATTTGACTTCTACTTTGCAACTCTTTAAAGCATTCTACGTTCAGTCTTTGCGAGCTTTGTTTGATTCTGTTCACTGAACAAATCTTTTACTGAAGCGAACTCTTCAATGAGTGCAGAAGCTCTGCAATCTTTCTGATGCTTTACAATCATTTGACTGAAAAGTTAGCTCTGCGATTCTTCTTAATATTACGAACTGGCAGAGTGACTTTACGATCATAAGATTCCTAGCAACTATACATCAGATTTATTCAGTATGATCAACCTAACATTCTTGATCTTTTTAGTCTAAGTCCTTGTACACATGTTTCTTTGAAGGACTTTACAAAACTTTCTATACACATATACATTGATGGTTTACTCTCTGAATACTTAGATTACTCTGCTCACAATATTTACATTACGAACATGCGGAGTAACTCTACAATAAGATCAACCTAATACTCTAAGTCCTTGTACATGTATTTCTTTTGTAAGGACTTTACAACCTTCAAAACCAAATGAACTTTAATCTTTTATCAAGCATTGCATCAGTTAGTTATTATCAAACTATATTCATTAATGATAAATATGCAAATCACAACATTCATCAATGTATAATTTACTTGACATGTCAAATGGAAGCACACAATCAGATAGTTCACATAAGTTTATAGGCATATAAACACATAATCACCTTAACACCTAATCATTTAGATAATCAAACACACAAGCACACAGTCACATTAACACATGAACACATAATCACATAGTCATTTACACAATTAAGCATATAAGCACGTAAACATAACCAATTACAGTAGTCATCATCAAATCAAATAACCTTCAACAAAATACCTCACTGATGTCGATCTCTCGATGATTAGTGGTCATGCTGGAATCTTCTTCAACTGCCATCAGACAAAGATTGGCTATTTGAGGCTCTTCATCATTGCTAGAGTCTGAACTATAATCATTTTCAGAATCACTCTATGATCCTTCAGCTACGTAGCCTCTTTCTTTCTTGTGCTACTTCTTGTAGCCTTTATACTTTTTCTTTCCATGAAACTTCTTCTTGTCCTTCTTGAGCTCCTCTCGCAGAAGTTTGGTGCACTCTGCGATGTAATGGTCGGGCTTTTTACAGTTGTAGCACAGATCCTTTTCTTGTTCTCTGCTGCTATTGTCTTTGTTGACGCTCTTCCTTGGCCTTCAGCTGCCGCTCTTTCTCATGAATTTTCTTAGTCTTCGAGCAAGTAAAGCTATGTCATCGTCTTCATTAATCTCATCACTATAATCATCAGCTTCAGTTTCAGCTGGTGCTTTAAAGGAGCTTCAGAAGCTTTGAGAGCAACACCCTTATCTTTCTTCTTGCTTTCTGAAAATGTCTCTGCTCTTTAATTTAGCTCGAACTCATAGGTAAGGAGATTACCATATAGTTTTTGCACAGTCATCTCGTGCAGATTCTTGGAATCCCGAATAGTAGTGGTCTTGGCATCCCACTTGCTTGCAAGAGCTCTCATGAATTTTATGTTCAGGTCTTTGTTAGTGTAGACCTTGTCGTAGGATCTTAGAGAGTTGAGGAGTATATTGAACCACTCATAGGTTGCAGTGATGTTCTCTCCAGGAACATGAGAGAACATCTCATATTGCTGTATCAAGAGAGATTACTTATTCTCTCTGACTTCTTTAGTACCCTCGTGCATCACCTACAGAGCTTCCCAGACCTCTTTGGTTGTGGTGTAGTTGACAACATTTTCAAAGAGTTTATCCTCTAGAGCCATGAACAGAATGTTCTTGGCCCTTTTATCTAGCTGCACCAGCTTCTTTTCATTTTTTGTCCATTCAACTCGTTGCTTCACAACTACTTTGTTAGGATCATCAGTCGTTGGAGCCAGCTTAGTGGGAACATATGGATCATTTAAAACAACATCAAATAGGTCATCATCAATAGCATCCATGTACGCCTGCATACATACTTTTCAGTTAGCAAACTTTTCTCTATTTAAAAGAGGTGGCTTATTTCCACCGCCAAGCTCAAAATTAGTTTTGTTTAATGCTATAGATTAACTCAAAGTGTAAGTTTTTTGTTCGCGAGAACTTGCTCTGATACCACTTAGTGTTTTCTAGAGACACTAAGAGATCTAGAAGGGGAATTGAATAGATCCTTTTCAAAAAAATTAACTTGTTAAGGATATTACCAAAGAATTAGTTAATCGGATTAATTGTGCACAATGGAATGACTTTTGAAAAACTCCCCTAAAAGATTAATGAGAATTCACATTTCCAATTTTAGTTTAGGTTTTCAACCACAAGCAATAGGAATATTTAACAGAATGTAAAGACTGAACAGTAAATGACACAAACGAGATTAAAGTGGCTCGGAGACTGAACAACTCCTAGTCCACTCTTCTACTTCATCAAGTAGGAAATCCACTAAGGATGTTGATCGCTAAGATATTTACAACTGAACCACTAAAGTTTCTTTGAGTCACTTAGTCTCGGAAGTTCGGTCACTTAAACCAGGACACTTAGTCATCTGAATCACTTAGATTCCTTCGAGTCACTTAGTCTCGAAAAATGGATCACTAAGTCCCAAAGATCACTGAGATTTCTTCAAGTCACTTAGACTTGGTATACATGTCACTAAGACCAAGACGAACTGTTGTTTGAACGTTGTTGAGAGGCGCTGCTAAGTTGGCGTTACGCTTATCTTCTTAGATCCTTAGCAGCTTGAACTAGATATTCAGAATCGTAGAGTGTGTTCTTTTTATTTTGGCAGAGCTTAGGCTTTTTTCTTTTCTTTCTTTTTTAAAAAATTTGAGTCCTTGTTGCCTTTTATAGTCTATCAAAATTTTTTCCCGTTGCAATGTTTCCGTTAGTGCATTTAATGCTTTAGATATTCTGGGATCCTTGATATTGACGTTTTAGTCCATGTGTCAGCTACCTTTCAGCTTGTTGTCACATCAGTCTGCTTTCTCACCTAACACCACTAAGATGTCGCTTTCAGCAAACTAGCTGGTAGACACATCTTTCTGATTTTCGATTTCTACCAAGGATGTTTGGAAGCTTCATCAGGACCTTCAATTAGCAACGTTCACTTATCAGTCTTTTCGTCAGACTCGACTTGACTCTACAAATAGAGTAGAACTCTATGATTGATCTCTGTGATCAGTTCAACGAAGATTTGCTTTACGATTCCAGAGTTGTCTTTACGATCTTGTTTATACTGAAGGATCCTTGAGTCACTTTACAATTTGACCTTTACTGAGCGAGTTTCTGTAGTACTCTACGTTCAGTCTTCGTTCAACGAGCTTTGCTTGACTTTACAATTCTTACTTTACTTTACGAACTGATCTTCTCTTTACGAATTGAAGTGTACATTACGAGTGGTGTAAATGCTCTACGATCCATCTGATGCATGATGAACATGAGTTGTCTCTACAATCTATCACCTTTACATCAAAGTACCTCAACGATCATTTAGAACTTATTTGCATTACATCAGATCAACTCAAATAGATCAGCCTAACATATTTGATCTTTCTATTCTAAGTCCTTGTACATCAAATCATAATTAAGGACTTTACAAGACTTGCTGTTTACAAATATATATTAAGTACTTTCATCGTCAAATCCAATCATTAATTATGCAGACTCTAACAGTATTGACAAAAAAATGTTAATTTTTTTTGTTTTTCGAGTTGTATTTTATGTATAAATAATACTACTTTCTTACATTTTATGCAAAATACACCATAAGACTATTGATATTCTGTTTCTCTAATTTGTTATAATATATACTTAAATTAACAAAAAATATGTCAATGCACCTACGTAAATCTTAATTAAAATTATCAGTAAGAAAATATGATCCTTTTTTAGGATAGAGACATTATTCCTTGAGTATTATTTTAACTAATCTTCTCAATAAGAACCAATTAATTTCAGACATCAGTTTAGATTTGAATATAGTTTTGAAAAGGTATCCCTAAATGACACCTCATGTTTTTTTGTAATGATATCACTTGAGATTGAACTATTGATCTCAAGTCTTTTGTTTGTTTTTAAAATTAGACTTGAGATTATTAGTCCCAAATAATAAAATGACTTAAAAGGAGAGACTATTTAATATCATATCTAACCAAATACAATCCCTACCATTTGGGACTAAAAATTTATGGACAAAATTAACCTTTATCTTTGTTTAAAATGACCGTTGTATCCTATGAGAATACTCAAACCAATGAGAATATAATATTTTTGTTATGAGTGGTAAGGGTATAACAGTCCAAATGATATGTTTATCCAATCCTTTAAATAATCCTAGACAAAACAAACATAACATGTGATTATTTTAAGTTCTCACATGAATAATCTCATTAAAAACAAACATGTGCCTAGGATTATTTAATAATAAAATTAGTATTCTTGAGATTATAGTCCATGTGAATGTAGTCCTGAGATTATAATCCTTGCAAACAAACATGATTATAGGAAATGATTTATATGTCAATAAATTTCATGACAAAACTGGATTGCGACTAACGTGAAATTTTAAATGATAAGATAGATTAAATAAATTAATGTGAGACTTTTTTTTTAATTTTCTCACATCTTATGTATACATAAATATCGATATTTACTATCGACATAAATTTGTCGCATAGGGACTTGGCAAACCTATTAAAAGTAAAACTGTTGTTAGTATTTTCTAAAATATTAGTCACTGTATTAGAAGTAATTTTTTTATATATATATTTTTGCAAGATCTTAGTGATATGTTTGTGGATACTATTTATTATTTATGTGATTTTTTATTTTCTTATATTTTTTTTTGTAAATATATCAATTTTTCTTGTATAAACATCAATTCCCCTATAATATGGAGCAGACATATTTATTGTATAAACATCAATTCCCCTACAACATAGAGTAGACATATTTATAGTGACTAAGGGGCTGTTTGTTTAGAACTTAATGGGTCTGAATGGCTGAATCGGTCAGATGCTTTGGCTGAATGGTTAAGTCAGAATTTTTGGTCTGAATGGCTGAATGGTTGGCTGAATGAAGTAAAAAAATAAAAAAAAAACTAAAAAAAAAAAAAAAAAAAATATTAACTATTATATTATGTAATATTAAATAAATTTACAACAACTTTGAATTTTTTCAGAGGGGTAAAATATTAAAAATATGTCATTCAGATCTTTAAGATATGTCAATTATCAAACAGCTTTTTTCATTCAGATTCAGCTCATTCAGATTCAGATTCAGATTCAGCTCATTCAGATTCAGATTCAGATTCATTCAACTTTTATCAAACACCCCCTAAGCTGATGAATATTTATAGTTGAACTTATTAGTCTCTTATAGTTTGACTACTGATAGTAATATATAAAAGTCTTGCGGTGAGACTTTAGAATTATATTATTAATCAACATTCCGATATCAAAGTAGTATATTTTACTTCACATATAACATATTTGTGATAAACTCCCACTATCCTCAAAATAATGAATTAATTCCGTTTTTCACGTAAAATAAAAAACAAAAATATTTTAAATTGTGGATTCCAAATTAAAATATAATATTTAGCATAATAACACTAAATGACGTAACTCAAAGTTTTAAAAACTTGTTGACCACAAAAAAATATTATATATTGAATAATTTATAATATATAAATTTAAATGTATAAGATATAATTTAATTTTGAAGTCGATCTGATTCATTTTTAAATTTAAATTTAATATAATTTTATTTAATTTTAGTCAATAAATTACAAATATTATCACTACTTAAAGGGTACCAATCATTATAAAATTTGCTATTTTATTTAAATGAATCATATTTGAATTTGAAAGTGTTTTAAATGTACTTTAAAAAGTTATGTCAGATGGAGGGAGTATTATTTTTAGGGATAATCATTTTGTTAATTAGTCCCTAAGTTATTGTTATTTTTCATATTTAGTCATTTAATTTATTTTTTTTGCGTACTTTGTTTTTTAACAATATTTTTTTCATGTTAGTCACCAAAATACATTTTATTTTTCATGTTTAGTCCCCAAATTATAGATGTTTTCCATAATCATCAAAAGATAGCTATTTTTATAAGTTTAGTCCCTTAATTTTAATTGTTTTATTTTTCGGATGTTGGATTGAGATTGTATAAATTTTAAAGTTTGAGGACGAAATATACAAAAAATCTAGTGAATCGACTAGAAGTGAAAAACAGGTAAAGTTTGGCTACTAATTAAGTTTAATTATCCCTTATTTTAAACTCACTGTGTTCCACAAAAGAGTTTCATACGCAAATTTGTTTTTTGTTCCCCAAAAGGTCTCCAATTTATATGGATAAAACTGCTAAACGACACAATGCCTTCAACTTTATCATCATTCACTACATTTCATTCAAAGTGTTTCGAACATAAAATAACTACTCATTTAGGAGAATTAGACCTGGCAATTGGGCTGGGCTGGCCCAAACGGGCTGGGCCATTGTTGGGCTGGGCTAAAATTGGGCTGGGCCAAAACGGCCCAGGTTTTGGTGGGCTGAAAAAGTGAAGCCCAAAGCCCATTTTTTGGTGGGCGGGCTGGGCCGGCCCGCGGGCTTGGGCCATTTTTACAAAGGATTGAGCGGGCTGGGCGCCCACGGGCTGGGCCAATGTTGGGTTGGGCTAAATTTGGGCGGGCCAAAAAGGCCCAAGTTTTGGCGGGCTAAAAAAATGAAGCCCAGAGCCCAGCTTTTTTTGGGCGGGCTGGGCCGGCCCGCGGGCTTGGGCCAATTTTGCCAGGTCTAAGGAGAATAATTCATTGTAAATACTTGTTATGACACTATTTGGGCTAAAATATATCTAATCGTCCATAGGAAAAATGTGCAGTTCAAATTGAAAAGCACATGTATCATCCGCTACTAATAGTAGCGGATGAATAAAAAAAAATTAAATATGGACCGCCCGATCTTCTATGGACAGTCAGAGATATGTTTGCTCGAATAATATCATAGCAAGTAGTATTTGATATGAAACTACTTGGACTAACACATCTCTAATTGTTCATAAGAGAAATGTGCGGTTCAGATTGAAAAACTCAATTGTCATCTGCTACTAGTAATAGATGATGGATCAAAAAAAATTAAATTTGAACCGCTCGATTTTCTATGGACGATTTGATATGTGTTTATTCGAATAATATCATAGCAAGTATTTGCTATGGATTATTCCCCGCTTACTATGGGGGAATGATTCATAGCAAGTTCATAACACCCAAATATTTTCTATTGTTGAAATTAAAAAGTGTTTTTAATGCATCTCACTACTCCCAAAAACGTGCTTTAATTAATCTTCTCTTTTTTGTGATCCAAATCCTAATGCTAAATTTGCATATTTTGCATCTATTCTTCTGAACTTGTATTGCGAAAATTAACAGTAGGTAAAAATCACTTGTTCATCTCTTGAAATGCAGCTTTAGACCTACTAAAAAATGCTGAAGTGCAAGCCATCATAGGACCATCCTCCTCCATGCAAGCCCACTTCATGATTGATCTTGGAAACAAAGCACAGGTTCCCATCATTTCATTTTCTGCAACAAGCCCATCTCTTACATCCATCAGGAGTCCATATTTCATTCGTGCTACCACACACGACTCGTCTCAAGTAACAGCCATAAGTGCTATTGTTAAAGCCTTCGGATGGCGATCAGCTGTGCCTATATACGAAGACAACGAATTTGGGGAAGGAATTATTCCATTCTTGACCGATGCATTGCAAGATATTGACGTTCATGTCCCCTACCGGAGCATCATTCCAGCATTGGCCTCAGATGACCAAATTGCTGCAGAGCTTTACAAGTTGCAGACAATGCAGACTAGAGTTTTCATTGTGCACATGTGGTCAACTTTGGGTTCACGGTTTTTTACCATAGCCAAGGAAAATGGGATGATGGATGAAGAGATTGTTTGGATCATAACAGATGGCTTAGCTAACCTTTTGAGCAGTATGGAGAATTCTGTCATCCATTCAATGCAAGGAGTACTAGGCGTTAGACCATACATTCCACAAACAGAACAGCGCGAAAATTTTGCCAATAAATGGAAAAGGAAGTTTCAACAAAATAATCCACAGTTGAATGTTTTTGGACTTTGGGCATATGATGCTGCCACTGCACTCGCAACAGCAGTTGAAAAAGTTGGTGCATCAAATCTTGGTTATCAGAAAACAGTAACACCGACAAATTTAACAGATCTTGAAACTTTTGGTGTTTCTAAAAATGGTCGAAAACTTGTCCAAGCACTACTGAACAGTACATTCTGGGGCCTTACAGGTCCTTACAAAATAATTGATCGGCAACTACAGCCACTAGCTTATGAAATTGTCAATCTAATTGGTAATGGGGGCAGAGGAATCGGATTTTGGACAGCAGAAAATGGAATTGCTAGAAAACTGAACTCCACGAATACGGGAAAAAAATTGAGTTCAAAAGACAATCTCGGAGCTATTATATGGCCAGGTGATACGACTATTCCTCCCAAGGGATGGGTAATTCCAGTAGTTGGAAAGAAGTTGAGAGTAGGAGTTCCAATAAAGGATGGTTTTAGTGAATTTGTGCGCATAACGCCAATTTCAGGCAGTAACACATCCAAAGTAGATGGATACTGCATTGCTGTCTTTGAAGCTGTCATAGCAGCATTGCCATATGCAGTTTCTTATGAATACATTCCCTTTGCAGCGCCTAATGGAAAGAGTAATGGTACATACGATGAGATGATTTATCAACTATATCTAGGGGTACCTCTCTCTAGAACTCACTCACACTATGTTTATATATACACATTTATATATAAATGGAAAAATGATTCATAATCAAAGTTGGATGGATCTCGTAATTCGTCAAACTGCTTGACAAACTGTATCACTAATAGTCTGTCAAACTGTTTGACGGTCGAGTGTTATAAATCAGTTCATCAAACAATTAGACTGACTGTTGGATTGCACCCAACTGTGGCTATATATATATATATATATATATATATATATATATATATATATATAGACACACACACACTAGCAATTATTTATACCAAATGTCTGATATATTATTATTTGGTCAAACTCATCTCTAATGGAGAAATGGACAACCCAAATTTAAAAAGAAAAAAAGAAATCGACATTCGCTACTAATATAGATGGAATGGTTAAAAAATTTAAATTTGGGCCGTTTGTTTCTCTTCTGGACGGTCAAAGATGAATTTAGCGTATAGTTTCACAGCGAACAATTGCTATGAATCACTTCCATCCATCTATATATATATATATATATATATATATATATATATATATATATATATATATACCCAAGCTCTTCGATTGAACTTGAAAATCCTAACATTTTTTTTTGAGTTTTATTCGTCACATTTTGCTTATATTTTCCCCTTTCACTAAACAGAATTTTGATGCTGTAGTGGGAGATATTACAATTGTAACCAACAGGTCAAAATATGTTGATTTTACCCTGCCATATACCGAATCTGGTGTAGCTCTTATTGTACCAATAAAAGACAATAGGAAAAAGAATGCATGGGTGTTCTTGAAGCCCTTGACTTGGGATCTTTGGGTTACAAGCTTCTGTTCGTTTGTTTTTATTGGCTTCGTGATTTGGGTGCTCGAGCATCGGATAAATGATGATTTCAGGGGACCTCCTGCACATCAAGTTGGCATGATCTTCTGGTTTTCCTTCTCAACCATGGTGTTTGCTCATAGTAACTTTCTTTCCCTCCCTTTAAATAAGTATGCTCCTAGCTATCATATATAGAAGGATCTAGTTAGGGTGAAGTTGTCGCACCACGTACCATTGGTAAATTCTATAGCTTTTTGTTGCAGTGATTATAACAAATATTGCATTTGTGGTGGCCCACAAATAAGACGCTAGAGTTAAAAATACAATTTTTACTATAACCAATATAACAAGATCCTATATAGAAACATAAGTTGAGGGGTGTTAAGCACAACTGCTCGGAATCGTGTCATGGTAGGAGAATTTGTATCGTGATAGATCATTGACATCACATTAAATAAGTCAAAACATGACCCGTTTAATTAATCTTGTAAAGATTCTCAACGCTAATACTAACCTATTTATTAGTCGTGTTAAACATGTTAACCCATTTAATATTTTTTTTTTATATAAAAAAAATAGACGAAGAATACTACACAATTTGCTTATTTATTAAATAATAACTTAATTTGTGTATAACAACAATATATATTTAACATAGTACAAAATAACATGTTATTAAATTAACTAAGTGAGCTAAATTTATATTTAAGGTAAAACAACAATATATATTTAATATAGTACAATTTATATTTGTGTATAACAACAATATATATTTAACATTGTACAAAATCTCATATCGTGTTTCATGTATCGTATCGTATGATACGAAAATGAAAAGAAAGATATGGTAATATATAGTGAAGCATATAAAACACACAATTTATTGGACTATAAAGCATATTAGCTTGACTATATATACAACCATAATTGATCAAAACTTTCTTTCCCATCATCTTAGTATCAAGCTATGTAGAGTTTACTAAAACAGGCAATTTTGTGCAGAGGAGAAGGTGCTGAGCAACTTGGCTAGGTTTGTGGTGATCATCTGGGTCTTCGTCGCGCTTATATTGACACAAAGTTACACTGCTAGCCTTACATCCATGTTAACAGTTCAACAACTCCAGCCAACTGTCACAGACATGAAAGAGCTTCTAAATAATAGTTGCAATGTAGGCTACCAAGAGGGTTCTTTCACTCTCGATATGCTAAAGAGAAGGGGATTTGATGTGACTAGGCTTAGGGTATTTGACTCTCCCGAAAAATTGGAGGAGCTTTTCACTAATAAAAGTAGCAATGGGAGTATCGCAGCTGCTTTTGACGAAATCCCCTACATGAAGCTTTTCCTTGCACGATACTGCTCTAAATACACTATGATCGAACCAACATTTAAGACTGATGGTTTCGGCTTTGTATGTTAAATCTCTCTCTCCCTCCCTCTCTCTCTCCTGATCCTCTGTCTTAGTTCTTGTTCATTTACTAGCTAATGGAGCGTTAACGTTTGAAGTTCCAAACGCACTTGAAAATATTGTTCTTTTACAAATACCTTATTTAACTCCAAACGAAGCGTTTGGAGCTTGCTTAAGTACAACACACCATTTTTGGTGTTGTGGCCAAACACACTAAACACATTGCAAACGATATAACCACTAGTAACCGAACATACCCCAACACAAACACACACACTTGGCTGACCATTTCATTCATGTTATGTTTTATGCTTTTGCAGGCCTTTCCTATAGGCTCCCCACTAGTACCTGATGTTTCAAGGGCAATTTTAGAAGTGACAGAGGAAGAAAAAATGGGGGAAACCGAAAAGGCATGGATTGGGCTTAAGAAAACTTGTCCAGATTCTAGCCCTTCGCTTTCTTCCAACAGTCTTGGTCTCGAGAGCTTTTGGGGACTCTTCCTCATTGCAGGAATTGCTTCATTTTCAGCACTCACCATATACATAGCCATTTTCGTATACGAGCATAGGAATGTCTTGCAAAACTTAGATCCCAATGCTTCAACATGGCGAAAACTTGTAGAATTGGGTATCGAATTTAACCAGAAAGATCTAAACAGCCATACTTTCAAGAAAGCCCAACAAGATAAAAGTTGCCTCAATGATATGGATAGAATGGGAACAAAAGCCTCGCCCCGAGGCAACCACTCTACAGCTCCATCTACCTTTTCACTCCAGGCGTCTCCACATACCAACTGTCTGGCAAGTCCATCTACCCTTTCATTCCAAGTCCAGGCGTCTCCACATACTAACTGTCTGCCAAGTCCATCATCCTTTTCAATCCGTTCCATCTTTCCGGAAGATCAAGGAAATCCTACATGGGAGCACGGCGAATCGAATACGAATGCACGAGTAGTTCAAGAGATTATGCCAGGTATTGAGCTTGCTACTCCAGATCAAGAGAGGGAAAGAACTTCACAGTCCTAAAAACATAAACTGCTATATTATTGTAGAAAAATGTTAAAATTCATGAACTGATGAGGATTCTAACAGTCGCTCATTTACCCTTTCAGAGAAGTAAACATCAAAACTGCGGTTAAGCTATTTAATTCTGATAGCAAAACTCTTACGCACTGAACTCTTAAATTTGTTCTATTCAGGCCATTAAACATTTAAAAACTCCGGTTAAGCTATTTACATCTGTTTATGACACTTTTTCCATGATCGTCAGATATTTGAACTCTTCATTATCCCTTTTTCAGGTACCATTAAGAACCCCGTACATGGGTTAGGTGGTACTGTTGGGGCAAACACTTGACATTTGATTATCAAAATCAGTATGAAAAATTAATTCAAAAGTCAAAAAAAAAATATTTGGTCAAAGTAATTAAGATAAGGAAAAATATATAAAAAATAAACATCTATGGAAATGATTTTATTTTTTTATTACTTTTCTTAACAACCTATTATTTATTATCATCAAAATTAATTACTTCAATCACTACAAAAATGGCCTTTTGTGATGGTTCAAATTCATCACATAAACTCAAAAATCATCATAAAAGGTCTCTGTGATTACTTTAGCCGTCAAGAAGACCATCTTGTATACCCACATTATGAAAGTTTTTCGTGATGGTTTTGACAATCACGCAAACGCATAATGCTTTTATGATAATTAATACAATCACATTAACACGTGACTCTTTTGTAATGGTTAAAGCAATCGCATTAGCATATAATCTTTTGTGATTGTCAAAGTCATCATAAAAAACACAAGACTTTTGGAATCAAAGTGAATCTCTTTTTACGGATAATTTATACAACTATATTAACTGTATCAAATGATACTTGTAGGATTCAAACCCTCCCCCCATTTGTAAACTAAATAACGAGTATTACCACTATACCAAAGGTTAGATCATGATTATAATTTTAAAATAAAATATAAAAGGAAACACACGTGAGTTGATTTACTAAACAAAATTACTCTCACATAAGATTTAGTGATTGCAATGACAGTCACAAATACTCTATAATGATGGTAAAATTAGTCATCAGTAAAAGTCATCATATATTTTATTGTTTGTGATGGCTTGAAAATTTCATCACAAAATATCTTTTTTTAATACATGCAAATAAAAGTCGTCACAAAAATCAATCTTTTTTAATGATTATAATGGTCGTCACAAATTATTGTTTTGATTATTTTTTTTCATTAGAATATTAGTGCTACCTTAAATACAGTTACGAAAAGGCTATATCCATAAGTGATGGCTTAGTGCGTTACAAAAAAAATTTTATTTTGCGTAAAAAATTTGTTGATTGATATGACCATCACAATTATAATATATTGATGACAAAATTAGTCGCCACTAAGAGTCACCATATATATTATTATTTTATAATTACTCAATAAAATCATTATAAATTATTATTTTTGTGATTATTTTTTAAAAACCATCACAAAATAAATTTATTGATGTATTCTTATTTTTTTTAGCAGGGAATATAAAGACTCAACAGGTATGATTCGACTTGTTCGCAGTCCAAATTGAAAGTAATGACCGATCAAGTATGAGCTTACATGGTTCTCCCTCTCTACGTCCCTCCCTTATGATAAAGCATCCTATTTTGAGATTAAAAAATTAATTTGAGAATTAATAAAATTTAAAATTGATGCACAATCTATTTAAATTTAAAAAATTAAAATTGTGTAATTAATAGAACTTTTTAAATAATTTGTAATTTACTTACAATTGTTTTATTAAATTCAAATAAACTTATATCAGTTTTAATTTAAAAAACTAAAATGGGACTCTTTTATTTGAATGTGTATTTTTTTTATACTTTTGACGTAATTAGTTTCATTTTGTATAATCTGATTAAGGGCACTTTTATATCAGATATCAAATGATTCACTGACTTTTACGTGTAACCAAAAGGGATTTCGAATTATTAACTTTAAGATTCCTTCTCGGCTAAATTTCAATTTTAACCCTGAACTTTAACCTTAAAATTGATTTGCACATTAAATTTTTTCTTGAGCTCAATTCACTCTATACTTTTAGTAGAAAATAAAATGCACCATTTGCACTATTTTTCGAGAAATATTCACTACAAGTCTTATTACGACATTAAAACAAGGGTAATATGGACTAAAGGCTAAAATTTTAACAATTATTTTAAAACGATGATATGGACGCTTATATGTCTGTTTTAATGATGTAATAAGACTTCTGATGAATGTTTGACTGAAAAATGGTGCGGAGGTGCATTTTATTTTCTCACCAAAAGTAGTGCATTTAATTCAGAATAAAGTTTAGAATGAAAATCAATTTTAGAGTTGTTTAGACTTCAAATTGAAATTTAGTCTTCTTTCTCATAAATCTTTGCCAATCGGTCAAAGTTATTTAGTATATATATCTTCCGGTATAAATTATAAGATTATTGTTGACTTTAAAAAGTTAATTTGAACTATTTTTAGATTTAAAATTAAGATAGTTTATTAAAATTTATAAAATAATAAATTTTTTAATGATTAGTGTTTTTAGATAGTTTATAATATTTATTATCATGTTGACTAATATTATATAAATAAATTCATTTTAATTTTGAATTTGAAAATGTCCTAAGTTAACTTGAAAGGTCAATGATGAATATATTTTTTGTAATAGAACAAGTATAATTTATAATTGACTTAAGAGTAATGCTAGGGTTTTATTTTATTTTATTTTTTAATCTCAAATAGGTCTTAAATTATGTGCTATTAAATATTTGATAGAATCCTGCTATGTATTGCGATAAATTAATGCCGAATTACAATTACGAAACTTATCAATACATGAGATTGATAAGAATTATAAGAAAGTCTCACTTTTTACACATCTCTCCAAAACAATTACCACTATATTCACGCAATTGACAATCAAAAAATCAACGTAAACATTCTCAATATATATATCATTACTTTTTCAATAATATTTTATGACATAGGCAATTATATAGGATTTATCTAATCAATTTAATAGTAACACAACCTTCGAAATACTTTTTAACACCAAATATTTAAGACCCCTGAACATTAACCTTGAGTTAAATTAAATATTATCCACATAACTAAAAATAAAAAAGACAATAGATAAAGTCACAAGATATATTATTTGAGTTAAAATTTTGATCCATTAACAATTTATATACGAACAGTGTTAGGATCATAACACGTCATTAAAATAAATATAATAATTCTTAATATTGATATTTTATTAATAAATTGTCAAGATACACCACTCGTATATACCCTGAGAGCACATGAAAATTTAATTCATATTATTTTCCTTAACCTTTAAACCATATGTATGACTTCTTTTTCTTTATTTTCTTTTAGAACATTATATATGGAAAATATGTAGGGACATTTACATTTAGTAGTACATTTTTAGAAATAATTACAATAATGGTGCATAGATAAAATAATTACAAAAATAATACACTTTTCCATATTTATTTACAATATTAGTGCAATTAGGATTCCTTAATTTAGGGGATAATATCACTTTCTCTCTCCTCCATTCTATCCCTTTAATTTAGTTTCCATATCAGTTTTTTTAAAAAATAAAATACACATTCTCTCTCTCCCCTCCCTCCCTCCCACCGCCCCACCACCTCTCCCGCCGCCCCCGCCCCTCCGCCCCCCTCCGCCCCAGCCCCCTCCCTCCCTCTCGCCCCTTCCCTCCGTCTCCCTCCCTCCTGCCGCAAGGTAACTAAATCTTCGTAGTAAGGTAACCAAACATTCATAGCAAGGTAACCAAACATTCATACTAAGGTAATTAAACCTTTATACCAAGGTAACCAATATTATGAATGGTTATCAACTCAACATTATACAGTAACCAAAATTAATCTAATTAGTAACCATAATTTTTTCATATTGCAGTTGGTAACCAAACATTCATAGCAAGGTAACCAAACATTCATACCAAGGTAATTAAACCTTTATACCAAGGTAACCAATATTATGAATGGTTACCAACTCAATATTATACAGTAACCAAAATTAATCTAATTAGTAACCATAAATTTGAAACACACCCAAATCCATTTCAACTCATTAATTTAAACCTAAGTAACCAAATATTTATACGACAGTAACAAACACACTAAGTGTCGCAGTGGTTGGGGTGGTGGCTTCGGAGGAGGTGGCCGGTACCGGGTTCGGAGGTGGCGACGGCGGCTTTGGAGAAGGTGGCGGTGGCAACTTTAGAGGAGGAGGTGATGGATTGGTTACTTTGATATGAAGGTTTGGTTACCTTGATATGAATGTTTGATTACCAACTGCACTATGAAAAAACTGCAGTTGTAGAGGTGGATTGGTTACCTTGGTATGAAGGTTTGGTTACCTTGGTATGAAGGATTGATTACCTTGATATGTGAAGACTCCATTGACGCCACCATGGCGGGGGAGGGAGGTGGTGGAGGGAGGGGGAAGGAAGGCAAGAGGAAGGAGGGAGGCGGGGGGAGGAAGGAGGCGGTGGCGGGAGGAGGCGGTGGCAGGAGGAGGCGGTGGGGGAAGGGAGGCAGGAGGAGGGGGAGGGAGGAGGGAGGCGGGAGGAGGCGGTGGGAGAAGGTGCCATTAAATAGAGAGGAGTAAATAGGGTGGTTATAGTTCTCCTTGATTTAAGGGATAATGATTTAATGGGTTTATTCTTGTTGTACTCTTTTTGTAATTATTTTGTTAGTGCATGTAATTATTTTGTTAATGCACTATTCTTGTAATTTTTTACTAATTGTTGTATACTTATGTAAAAAACCCAAATATGTATGACTTGGTCAAGTTAAACAATGAACAGTTGTCGGTAGTAGGGCTGTAAATGGTAACCGAAAAATTCGTATTCGTCCGCATTCGTATTCGAAAAAAAGCGGATATTATTCGTATTCGAAAAAAAACGGATATATCCGTATTCGGTTTAAAGGTATCCGCAAATAAACGGATACGGATACGGATATAGGCGTATTCGTATTCGTTTAATATCCGACCGTAAATATATCCGGCGGATAGTGGATATCCGGAATCCGATATTCGGATTCGTATCCGTATCCGGAATCCGTATCCGAATAAATATATATATTAATAACTTATATGCATTAATTATATATAAATAACTTACATTCATTAATGAATAACTTACACACACACACACACACACACACACACATATATATATATATGTATATATTAATAACTTACATATATATATATTAAGTTACAAAATTATAGCTATTAGTCTGTTACATATATGTTAATAACTTAGATTCATTAATTAATAACTTACATATATATATTAACTTACAAAACTATAGCTATTAACTTGTTATATATATATATTAATAACTTACATATATATTAACTTACAAACAAAACAATAGTTATTAGCTTATATATATATATATATATATATATATATATATATATATATATATATATATATATAACTTTACGTATATATATTAACTCACAAAAACTATAGCTATTAGTTTGTTATTAACTCACAAAACTATAGCTATTAGTTTGTTACATATATATTAATAACTTACATTCATTAATAACTTAAATTTATTAATTAATACTAATTGCTATAGTTTATATATATATATATATATATATATATATGTATTAACTTGCAAAACTATAACTATTAGCTTGTTACATATATATTAATAACTTATGTTTATTAATTAATAACTTACCTTCATCAGTATAGCTTTACATTTATTAATATCTTACATTCATTAGAATAGCTTTACATTCAGTAATATCTAGTAATTAAATAAAATATTAGTAATTTAGCAAAAAAAAATTAATAAATAATAATAATAAATTCTTAGTTTTTAAATCTGCCGGATACGGATACGGAAACGGATATTATCCGTATTCAGATATTATTCCGAATACCGGATACGGATAATATTTTTAAAATCCGCCGGATACCGGATACGAATACGGATGCGGATTAATTTTCCGGATACGGATACGGATATACTGATATCCGTATCCATTTATATCCGTTTACACCCCTAATCGGTAGTACCTATTAAGACAAATGAAGCCTTTAAGTGCGAGGGCCATATCCAAATGGACCCGCTCCAATCAAACAAGGAACTTTTGAAACACGTCATTAATTAATTAATTACAGTCATTAGGTCACACGGAATCGTACTATTACGACATAAGACTATTTAAATTCTATAAATATTATTGGTAAAGTGATGATTTTACACTATTAAATTGAAACTTGCTAACTTTATATTTTTAATTTTTTTTGAAAATTTTAATTATGTTAACAATAATTAAATTAATTTTGCCATGATAAATAAGAATATTACAAATTTTTTAATATTTATTATTTAAATAAATATTTAATAATCTAATAACTATAATTATCTTCTCAAAATATTATTTAAATATTTATATATTTAATAATATAAAAAATTATTATCTATACCGTTTGTACTTCGCAAGAGGTTGATGAGCTTGTTTTAAAAAAAAAATTAAACTCCATAATTTTTAAAAATAAAGAGTTTTGAAATTTTTATTGAACGGTATAAAAATATTAATTTATACAAATATATCGTAACATTATTTTTGTGTTACGTACTATGGAATTTTAGGTGTAAGGGTTCAAACTAAAATAAATAACTATCAAGTCTTAACCAATGCCGCGTAATTAAATTTTTTTATATATATAAATATTCAAGCATGCGTATTATAAATATAAGTCAATGACTTTCACAACTGTCATTAACTCAAAGATGATGAAGAAACCAACCAAAATGGATTTCCCTCTCTTCTTCTTCTACCGCTGTATTGTAAGTTTTTGTACAGAAATATTGGACATGGCACAGAGTAAAGAAATTGGAGTAAAAGTGGGAGTTGTTCTTGACATGGAAACAAGGTTCGGGAAAATGGGTTTTAGTTGTATCCAAATGGTCCTTTCTGATTTCTACGCCTCTCATTCTAGCTACCAGACCAGGCTCATTCTACACACCAGGGACTCTAAAAGAGATGTTGTTGGGGCAGCTGCTGCTGGTACTCTCTCTTTCTACTCCCTGTGTTTCTTCGGAATTCTGATTTCCGGCAATTGCAAATGAGCAGTCCGTTTGGACAGTTTATAGAAAGAAGTATTTTATATATATAGAATTGATTTTCAAATAACATTTATTATACACGTATTATACAAATAAAATTTTTTATTATATAAAATACAACTTGTTTCCGTAGACTGCATGCTCAAATGAATTGCGTATGTGGATTATCTAAAATCACGATCCATTTATCTGTATACATTTGCTGCTACAATTATTTGGCTGCAAATATATATATATATATATATATATATATATATATATATATATATATATATATATATATCATAGAATTGATAATTTCACAAAGATACCTTTATATGAATAGTAAAGAAAACTAACACTCATGTGAATAAAATCTTATGTAAATATATTATTATTATTATTATTATTATTATTATTATTATTATTATTTTATTTTATTTTATTTTTGTAAAAATAACAATTCCCGACAACAGTATAATGCGAATCTTTGTGTATAATTTTAGGTGCACAAATGGTCCTTACATGTCTAAATTTTATGAATTGGTTAATTAGAGAAGCAAAACTGACTGTGCTCAAAGGAGTATAATTTTATCATTGTAAAGTATCTTCATAGGTCTCTCTTTTGATTACTTAAAAAGATAAATTTTGGGGATACTATCATGAATTATGCCTTCAAAGAGATTTTCATGTCTTCTTAGAGCTTGCACGTAGTAAACAATATTCTCTAGTCTGTAATTAATTGTTTTAGGGTATTTTGGCTATGTACTTGAAAATATGAAGAAAATATATAAGTATATGAATATATTAGTTTAATGAACATATAAATATATATAAGTTTATGGTATATTTAAAAAATCTAATTAAAACAACTTTAAATATAAAGTGTTTTAGACTGATTAAAACAACTTAAAATCTAATTATAGTTTTTTTAATACATAATTGTACGTTTTTATATTTTAAGTAACTGTGTATAAACAAGTTACAACACTACTGCCTATATTTTATCAAGAACTCAAGTTTTTGCTAAATACAGTATAAAGGACAATTTATAGTTCTTATTTCCGCTCTTCTTTTTATTTTTTATTTTTTATTCTTACTTGCAGAAAACATTTATTTTTTTAATCTCTACAAAAAAAAATCCCTTAACAATTCAAAGAGTACTTGAAATTAAATTGGTCAAACTGTGATAGACTTGGCTCAAATCAGGCGGTAGTTGACTATAGCCTAGTGACAAACTGACAATTGACATAGGAAATAACCACACAACCTCCAATCGATATTTACGTATTTTAAAAGATTTTAAATAAAATATAGTAGTAATAAATTAGTAATATAAAGATTTTTCATTTGCACCTTCTATCTCAATTTAAAGATATTGAAATTCCTCTTATTCTCGAAAAGAGCTACTATTACTTGAAGGTTTTTTCTTATTTTATTATCCTTTTGAAAATACTAAGATTTGGCATAATATAAATTAAAATATTATTGAATACATTAGAATAATATTTTATGGATTTGTGATTAGTATTGAACTAAAAATAATGTACGAAAATTTTGTTTTTTAATTAAGTTGTATTTTATGCATAAATAAATAAGATTAACCGGAAATTGTTTTTTATGAATCTTTAGTACGGAGTCAATTGGTCGTCATGCATGCCGAGGAAACTCCTTACAACTACTTTCTTGTATTTTATGCAAGAATAAATCTATATGTACCTCAGCTTTACTTATTCCTTCCCGATGCGCACATTATTGTGTCATTTTGCTGCACCATTTTTTTTTCCTTGCTAAAACAAAACAAAGCAGCAGCAAACCAGTTTTTGCTTCTCTTTCACGCCCAAATATTTCTCTCTCCTCACGACAAATTTCATTTACTTCTTTTTCTTCTTTTACAAAATTTCGAGGAGAAAATAAGAAATCAATGTAAGCAACGGCGAAGAATCACTCACAGACATAGCTAATCAATCAGTTTTATCTCCTTCAATTTGTGAGTATATATTTCACTCTCATCGTTTTCGTATATATATACATATATATATATATATATATATATATATATATATATATATATATATATATATATATATATATATAACACCCAGTTGATCAACTGGTGTATAGAATTGCTAGATATTAGAAGATACAGCTCAAATCGTCGCTTATTTGAAAGAATTTCGAATTCCCATTTCGCGGATTTGAACTGAATTGGTGAATTAAAGTTTTATGCTTTTTTGTTTTAGTTAGAACTGAAATTGGGGAATTTTGGAATTTAATATGATAAAGTGAACAAGGTAAATGATCCTAATTTGAACTGAAGTGCTCTTGATCAAACAGTTGTCTATGTTGACAAACCCTTGACTGATTTTTTTTTTATTGTTGTCGGTATGCTGTTTGATAATAAAGTATGGATCTTTATGCATTTAATTTCATAAGAAGTTTATACTCTGGATTGGTATTATTATGTTTTTATGATATTTCTTTTACTTGAATTATAGATGGAGGGGAAATGTGTATTTTGTAATTCTAGGGCACAAGAAGATTATATATATACCCATGTTGATATGATGTATGTTGTGATGCCATATCTGTTACTTGATTGTGTTGGTTGGTGATATGCAGAATATGTATATAAGCAAATAATGTTCTTTCAAAAGATACAATCTTGCTGAATCAAGAGTTTAAACTTAAATCACCAATCCAAAAGGAAAGGATTGCTTTGTGGGTCTGTTTTTATTGTTCTATTTTGTTTGTTGCTGCTACAACTGGTTGGTGCTGTGCAGCTGGTTGTTGTGCTGGTCTTTTGCTCGTGGCTGCTTCTTTGTGCAGCGGTTGCTCCTGCTGGGTTGTGGCCAGGGTTGTTTGATGTTGCAGACTATTTTGATGTTGCTGCTGTCGTCGGCTCTTCTTATAGATACATTGTATTATTTGTAGTTGCTTGAGCTATTAAGCTATTGTATCATCGTTTTTTTTAATTACCTGGGGTATGCCCCTTGTAAACATGTAAATCGTGATTAATGTTTATGAAACGAATTTCAATTATTGTGTTCATCAATTTACTCTGTTCTAATAGCTTCTTTTATTGTGTTCACAAATCAAAACACAAAAGTATGAAATAACCTGTATTGATGAAATAACCTAAAGTATGAAATAACACAAAAGTATGAAATAACCTGTATTGATGAAAACACAAAAGTATGAAATAACACAAAAGTATGAAATAACCTTTTATTGTATCATCATTCAATAACAAAAAAAAATGAAAAAAAATACATCCAGCAAACTGAAATCAACATTTTGTTCCTAAGCAACAAAAAACTAAAACAGTATTGATGAAATATAACAATTGGTGTAGCCATCTATATATACTACACCAAATCTACAATACAACTAAACCAAGTCAAAAGTCTTTGTAGCCAACATTGGAAGTGCCTTCACCTATAGACCCAAAATTCCACATCGCGCCAAGGTATGAAGGTTCTTCTCCCCATATAGATGCCTACAAGTTACAAGAAAAATCATCAATGTTAAGTGAGTTCATACATTTAAAGTAAAAATAATAACCATACGAAAATGAAGAAAAAAGAATCATTACTCACATTCAAGTTAATATTTTCATGATGACTCTCTTGTGTCTCGTGAAAAATAGGTGGCTCAAATACCTGAAATAAAAGAAGCATAATTTCTCATTTCATAACTCTATAATCGTAGCACACACACACACACACACACATATATAGCAACATAGAAAAATCATACCTTATTCATATTCTTTGTGTTTCTTGATTCAAACTTATTTCTACCTTTTTTTGTCCCTTCTGTTTGAATTTCTTCGAAACTTGTTCCATCTTACCTACCTTCCTTTTAGTAGGAGGACGCCCCTTGCATCGGTTCTTTTTTGGTGAAAGTAATTTATGGCTTTTATTTGGGCCGTCATTTTCACATCCACTCGCATTTGACTTTTGAGTAGGTTGAGTTTTTTCACAAATTTCACCCTCTGTATTCCATTCCACCTTTAGTTCAAGAAGTTGATCTACAAGTTGGTCACATCTTTTTCGATTGTCATATGTAATGTCTGCAACGTCGAAAAAAATATTACACACCTTGTCATATCTCTGTCCCGATTCCGTGTCTTTCCAAACATTATAAGTGACTTTAGCTTTAGTATGACGTCGTTTTATGTCCTTTCTCCACCTCCTCAAAATGAATTTCGTTGGAACGGTAAATATAAACCTTTCAAAATGAAGTACCTTTAACTATATGTTTACATAAAATTCCTCGAAATTCGAATAATTTACAATTACACTTCACATCAAATTCAAATTCATCTTCCCCTTCAATGAAGCAAACTTTGAAGTTCACAATTTTTGGGTGATCTTTTTTTTCTCTAAAGTAACAAAGTTGTTTCACTTCGTAATGGAATCTTTTATCATGAGATTCGACAAACCTTGAATCGCAATACATTCCTCCATCTGCCACTTCTATTTGAAACTCTATAAACTTGGAATTAGTATAAACCTCTTGGAATTGTCTTTCAATGGCATGATGTGTAACACAAGGTACATGTGAAGTCAAAGAATGAGAGTCCGTTGCTATTTCTTTTTCCACTTTACTCCTTAAAGCATTATCATATTGGGCCACAAATTCTTTCAAGGAAGTTTTTGCATTGACAAATCCATCAAAAAAAGCATTCATGCTTTCACTTCTTTGTGTCGTAGACATTCCCGCCCAAAAACAATCTTTGACAAAACAAGGAACCCACCGATGTCTTTCATTATACAATCCTTCCAACCACTCATTGTTCTCAAGATCATAATTTTCTATCATTGTCTTCCATTCACATTCAAAATCATCTACACTCAAAGAATCATAAACAACATTATGTAACGTAAATTTAATTGATTCATAATGCTCATACCCTTTTAATTTTTCAGGAACCTTCTTCATTATATGCCATAAACACCATCGATGGCGAGCATTGGAAAAAACTATCTCAACCGCATTTTTCATCGCTTTGTCTTGATCGGTGATAATGGCGTGTGAAGATAAAAAAAATAACTTTTCTAAACATTGGGAAGAAAAGTCACAGTCATCAATACCAACCAAACAAAAAGTGTTTTAGTATCTTCATTCCGATATCAAGCCACAAACCCAATGTAGTATGGATTGTCCCATGGATGGTTCAACTCCAAACAAAAGGAGGCAAATGGGCATATGCATATTTATTCAGTCAAACTTAGGTGGTGTCCCCGCTCCAAAAAAAAAAGTGGAATGACCATCACCGAACTTCCTCATACGCATCAGCTCATAGACCTCGAATCTGCCCAAAATAAATTTCTAATCCGATTTTCCTCATCTGCGTCTATTACATAGAAAAAGTTAGAATCCACTACTTGAACTTTAGCAAAATAACTTTGAAGTGCACTAGCATCACCCTCAGCAAGCCTCAACCTTTTAAATTTTGCCATATAATTTTCACAATCTTTCTTTAAACAAGGCATTCCATTTTCTCCGTACTCAATTCTAAGTGAATTATAACTTTTATTCATTGGTATCCCAACATCATTATTTAGCTCAAGTCTCCTCTTTATGTAAGGGGTCACATGTCGATTACACCGGTGAAAGCACGACTTACTTGGACTTAAACCATGATTATGTACAAGCTCCAAAGTGGTTATACCCCATTTTCTATTGTTCAATAACTTGACACAAATTTTAGCCTTACAACCTGCTTTAATAACTGGATGCGGTTTTAGAGTAATCTTTGAGTTCTTCTTTGGCTCTCCATATTTGTGACATACGACTGTAAAATATGTAATCACTCCGTCTAATTTTTTACTACTTCTTTTTTAGTAACTCCAAATCCTTGTTGCGCAGCATATTTCCTATAGTATTCATAAACCTCATCAACATTGTCAAACACCATATGTAATTTGGGCTCTTCCACTATTTGATTATTCCGTTTTTCATTCTCTTCTACTTCATCATCCATTTCGTTGTTAGACGAATCATCTACGTCAATATCTATATTTGTATCTATTTCTGATTCCATCAGTAGAACTTGCACACTACTATAAAAACTGAAAATAATTTTTTTTAAACATTTGTTAATGTATGTACTTTAAGAAAAACATCAATAACAAATGAATATTTCATATTTAAATATTAAATATCAACTAAATAGCGCCATTTTTCATCTGAATGCAAAAATAAGAACCCACCAAACACTTTCACTACTTTTCGTTGTAAATGAAACAATTTTAATACTTCGTTCCAATAAGTGATTGTTTCAATTACACTTCATATTTGTTGCAAAAACTACAATATAAGTAAATAATCAAACAAAGCAAATTGATATATGTATGTCAAACATATACATACATATATATATATATATATATGTGTGTATATATATATACACACATATATATATGTATATAAATATAAGTTACCTGGTAATGTGAAGGAGGGGGCGAGAGCGTTGACTCTCTGCTTCTAGTTTTTGATCTTAAAGTTTTACCAAAGAATTAAACTCTGCTGCTCAAATGCTCAAAGGAGGGGGTAAGCGTTGCGGCGGAAATTTGAAAGGGCTGGTTTGCTGCTGCTTTGTTTTGTTTTAGCAAGGAATAAAAAAAAAAGGTGCAGCAAAACGACACAATAATGTGTGCATCGGGAAGGAATAAGTAAAGCTGAGGTGCATATAGATTTATTCTTTATGCAAATATACATAAGATTATTGAGATTCCGTTTCTCTAATTTCTTATAAAACATATTTAAAATTAACAAGAGAACATGTCAACGCACCTATGAAAATCTTTAAAAAAATCAGTAAAATAACATGATACCTTTTTTAGGAGAGCGACCGTATTCTATGAATATTATTTTAACTAATCTTCTCAATAAGAATAAATTTGAAACATCGGTTTAAATATGAATTTGTTTTTACTACATATTTGAATATAATTTTAAAAAGGTATCCTCAAAGAAAATTTAGTATTCATGTGAGAATTTGTTTTACAAATATATTAATTTTTCTTGTATAAACATCAATTCCCATATAATATAGAGTAGACATATCTATAACAATATATAACAAGACAAGTATCGAGTCACTTTGGTTGATCTTGAGTCAACTCAGTAGTCCAACTTTGGTGACTCAGTAGTTCAAAAAGTTTTTTTTTGTTGATTTTCATGTCTTATAATTGGTCATAAATTTTTATATTCCAAAAAGTCAACTCAAAAGCTCAAAAGTTATATTTTTTTCATACAATTTTAATATACAATTATTATTAAAATTGAATTGACTTGAAATCAATTAAAATATCATTTAAAAATATTATATATAAAATTTACTTAATTAATTATTTTTAAGTTTACCCATATTTTGTCGAATTACTAAGTTTCTTTATAGTGACTAAGTTGATGAATATTTTAGGGAGGATTACTCGGTCTTGTTAGTCTTAAAGTTGAATGTTGACTACGTATAGTAATATATAAAAGTCTCGCTACTCACCGCGACATTTGACTTTAGAATTGTTTTTATTAAATTAGTATATTTTACTTCACATATACTAACACATTTGTGATATACTCCCACCAACCTCAATATAATAAATTAATTCCCTTTTTTACGTAAAATAAAAAATAAAAATATTTCAAAGTGTGGGTTCCAAATTTACAATATAATATTTAGCATAATAACAAGTAATGACGTAGCTCAAAGTTTTAAAAACTTGTAGACCATAACAAAAATATTATATTTGAATAAAATAACTAGATACCTTTTGGGATCCATTAATAAAAAATAGTACTCACTCCGGATATAATTTAATTTTAAAATCAATTTGATATATTTTTAAATTTACATTAATATAATTTTATTTAATTTTAATCAATAAACTACGAATATTAAGGTACCACTAATTATAAGATTTTTTATTTTTAAATGAATCATTTTTGATTTTCAAAATGTTTTAAATGAACTTTAAAAAGTTATGTTAGATCATGGGAGGATTATTTTTAGGAATAATCATTCTGTTAATTAATCTCTAAATTATAGTTATTTTTTATATTTAGTCCTTTAGTTTAATTTTCTTGCTTACTTTGTTCTTAAACTATATTATTTTTCATATTTAATTCCCAAACTATAGTTGTTTTTCATACTTAATTATTAAAAGATCGCTATTTTTATAAGTTTAGTCCCTTAATTTTAACTGTTTTACTTTTGGGGGATTGGACTGAGAGTGTATAAATTTTAAAATTTGAGGATGAAATACACAAAAAATCTAGAGAATTGACTAGAAGTCAAAAACAAGTAAAGTTTGGCTACTAATTAATGATTATCCCTTACTTTATACTTAATATTTTCCACAGTAAGAGTTTCATATGCACTTTGTTTTTGTTCCCTAAAATGTTTCTAATTTATATCGATAATAAACGACACAATGCCTTTAAATTTATCATCATTCACTACATTTCAGTCAAAGTGTTTCGAGCTAAAACAACTACTTATTATTAAGGGGAATGATTCATAATAAGTATTTGTTATTACACCATTCGGGCTAACACATCTATAACCGTTTATAGGAGAAATGTGAAGTTCAGATTGAAAAACACTAGTGTCATCCATTACTAATAGTAGCAGATGGATAAAAAAATTTAAATTTGGACCGCCCGATCTTCTATCGACGGTCAGATATGTGTTTACCCAAATAATATCATAGCGAGTATTTGTTTTGGACGATCATATATGTGTTTATCCGAATAATATCATTACAAATTTTTGTTATGGATCATCCCCACTTACTAAAAGTCTAAAAGTGATTTTGAATGTTTACATAACACCAAAAGTTTTTAAAATTTTGAAATTAAAAAGTGATTTTAATACACCCCGCACTGCTCCCCAACAACGTGCTTTTAATTAATCTTCTTGTTCAGATATATATTCTCATGAGCCTGATTGAGTTTCTCATCCTAGGCTCGGCCCAAAGGCCTATCATGCTTAGCGAATTATGAGAGGACTCTCTAGTCCAAAAAGGCTTGGATAAGATTTCTAAATCCTTGTGATTTCTTACCGGATTAAGACTCCCATTGGATCAAGGTAATTGGATCCGGCTCCAATAAGGATTCTAGGTAGGACACTCCTAATTGGACACTCCAATTAAGATACTCTTAATTGGAGTAGTAATGAATCCTATAAATACTCAAAGAATAATGAAGGCAAGATATAACATTATTTATCCTACTAAATATTTGACCTTCATTGTTAACATACCTTGAACCTATTACTTACTCTCACACCGGAGGAGTCCACAAACGGCCCAAGCCGTTGAGACTTTTGTGCAGGTACACGTCTGACGAGTTGGTTGAACGTGCGGATAGAATCAAGCGTTAACATTGGCGCTACAAGGAGGGCTTTAGTAGTAATCTTTGTTTTTAATTAAAACAATTCACATGGCGACTTCACGATCATAACGAAGCCACCAAAATACACATGGACCGATCCAGTCTCGATCACACCCCGTGCAATACCCGACAAAAAAAAAATATAACAATAATATTCAATAAATTATTTTTTTAAAAAAAAACATATTGATTGGACTTTGCCTTTTGTTTGGATAAACTAGTCATTTAATTTATGTGGGCTAATAATAATTAATAAATATCATTAATTTGGTAAAATTGGGCATTAATATTAATTGGATTATGGGTAAAATTAAATCTTATTAAAAAATTTAAAAAAAAATTAATAAAATATATTAATACATAATTGAATAATAAAAACTTGAAATCCTATACATTATACGTTATTTTATTATTCTGATTAAGGAAAAGAGAAAGAAGAGGTGGCGGGGAATACAGAAAACGAAAAGAGGAAAATTCTTCCAATCGAGGTAATACCATTACTTTCATTATTGGGTATCCTTTTGTGGTTTATTGTATGACGGGATCATGCAAGGTTAATTGATTTAATAGTTTATTATTATAAGTAATGCTTTGGAGGGAATATCCTGTAAAGCTAGTTTGGGATCATGTAAGGTGTACTGATTTGATAGTTTATTAGATTTTTAGATTTGTATTGGCTGGTAACTAGCAAATGAATAAGGTATAATTTGGAGTAGCTTGTTTGGAACAATGAGTAAATATTGCAAAATAATGTTGCTATTATACTATTGTATCAGGTTATGTAAATTTTCATATATTAGAACGAAGTTGGGAGATTATAATTAATTTGTAATTAATTATAATTTGCTTCGGGATTTGAGTTTATACGTATTCATTGTGAAACAAAGGTAGAGTAAATGTAAGTACATGGTTAATACAAATGGTATTATAAAACTTATGGAATGTAATAATAATAATAATAATAATAATAATAATAATAATAATAATAATAATAATAGTAGTTCACTAATTGTACTTATTTATTATTTTGTTTAATTAGTTCGAACGGAGGGAGCCTAAACGAGTTATATTTGAAATAAATTTTGAGTATTACATTACTTATTCCAGGTACGGATTCCGTACTCCTTCAGTGATAATCCTTTCAATTTTGAATTGTTTCTTTTGCTTTTCGTTTAGAAGTTAATTATTGTTTCACATGATTATTCCTTCTTAAATTCATATAATAATTTAATGTTGGTATTGACACGTAAAAATGTATTTGTACTCTTTGTTTTGGAGACCTTATTCATTTATATCATTCTTCGTATATTTTCATTCAAATTCAGAAAGTTATTTTGATCGTTGGTATCTTGTGATAATTAAATATGTTCGTATTTGAAACAATTCGATATTATTTGGAGATGGTCATGTAAGCCTTGTGATTTGAACCCTTTTGGGCTTACATTTTGTAGTTCGATTCTTAGGGAATACTTGAGCTAACCACCCGTGGGGGTACCACATGCATGTCCTCTTGAGTCAAGGGCATGACACCTTCCGTGGCGGTGTGATCAGTCCACGACGTATCCTTTTGTATGCTCTGGGTGTGAGCTTTGGCCATTTAATTTGTTTGTTCAGGATACGTATGGGTCGATCCAATATTTGATTTGATTTGATTTGATTTGATTTGTTTGGCGGATTAGTGACGTTTATGTCGTGCGTACTATCCGATTTGATTTGCATACATCCTGGTAACGATGTATTTTGTTAGCCTTTGACTATTTGTATTTGAGCTCAGTATAAAATTGTTACCTTATAACCATTTGATTCAGCCTTATTTTATCGGGATTCTTTTGACTATAGTTATCTGTTCGACAGTGTTAATCATTTGTATTGGGTCTCACTAATTTTTCTATATTCGTAATTTGTTCGTGGTTTGTATTCTTTTGTTTATTCGTCTCTTTTGGTTACATTATATGTTGTGGTATATTTGTACATCTTTATATCCGTACTGGACAATTGGCTCACGCTGTGTTTTTTTTTCCCGGCAGGTAATCAGGGGTGATCAGGATTTGTGGGAAGAGAGCTACCTTTGATCCAAATAAGTAGATTAGATTTTGAGATTATTATTAGACTTGAATTTTCACAATATTTTGTAAATGGATGTTGGGCCATTTTGGCATTTATTCTTTAGAAGTAGAGATTATGTTAATGTGGAGTTCTCTTTATTTATATTGGCGGTTGTGACAGTTGGAATTTAAGGCATTTGAAAATATTTTGAGATTTATTACAGGAATGCATTTATTATGTTTTGTGCGTAACATCCCTTTTCTTTTTAGAAAATGGGGTGTTACACCCCGAGATAGTAGCAGAGAGGGAACAACACCTCCAACAAATTCTCGACCGTAAAAAGGCTCTCGTTCTCCAACAAGAAGAGCTAGATAAACGGTACATGGAATTGAATGAAGCTGGGCAAAATCTCTTGAGCCAGAGAGGCTCGGCCTCCCGCTCAACAGCCTACAGATGAAGAGACGATCGACCTCCTAGGAGACATGATCGAGACGATGGGTTGGTCCAATCCAGATCTATTTATACAAGGGATCTGAGAAAACGGGCTCGACCACCTTCAAGAAAAGGCCAATACAATAGTTCCAGAAGAAGCAGTGAAAGGACCACACCGGAGAGTCATCTCCTAGAAGAGTGGTGGATCAACCTCTTGGAACGAAGAATACCCAGACCTCTCCTTTCACCAGAGACCTTGCTAATGCAAAGATTAATAGAAAGAATAAAGTTCCTTCGAAGTTGGAGATGTATGACGGAACCGGGGATCCCCACGATCATACTTTCACTTTCGAGCATGCCATGCTCTTCCATGGTCATGATGAGGCAGCCATGTGCCACCTATTCCTATCTACCTTGAAGAAAACCGCCCGAGAGTGGGTTATCTCCCTTCCCCCTGGATCTATACGCTCCTGGGATGACTTGCAAGAACAATTTCACACCTAGTTTGGCAGTAACAAAAGACGTGTCAAGATGATCACGTCCCTCATGCAGGTTAAACAGAGGTCAAACGAAACGCTTCGGCAATATATTAAAAGATTTCGTGAAGCTGTATCCGAAGTCAATGAAATAGATCCGAAGCAGGTTATCCACTTTCTAACTATGGGATTAAATGTGGATAAATCCAGCAGACTGATTGAAGAAATCATCTCTAAGGCACCCGAGTCTTTGCCCGAAGCCTATGAGAAAGTGGACAGGTTTGTTGAGTTGGAAGAGGCACTTGCCAATCTTCGGGGTACCTTAAAAAATACAGGTGATTTTCACCAAAGAGACCCCCGAGGCGAAGACGCCGATAAAAAATATAACAATAACAAAGAGAATGGCAAGAAGGACTCTCATGACAATTGGCAACGGAAGAATGATGGCTCAAAGGACCAAGGAAGTAGAGACAATGACAAAGATTACACTCCTCTAACTTTGAGTAGAGCCGTTATTATCAAAGAAATCGAAAATCAGCCTTTTTATGAAAAGCCCCCGAAGATCCAAGTTTTTGCCAAACAGAAGAACGGAGATAGATACTGTAATTACCATGAAGCTAAGGGACATAACACCGAAGAATGCTATTAGCTAAAGGATTTTTTGGAAAAGCAAGTGCGTAAGGGTAATCTGGACTGTTACATAGTCGATCAGTATAAACCAAGTCCTTTTGATCGGATAACACCACCACCACCTTCGGGAGCTGTAAAGGGAGTCGTACAAGTTACATGTTATCTCCGGCAGACCGATATCAGCCATGTCTAACAGAAAAAGAAAAGCCTTCGCCAGAGAAGTTCACCAATTATCTGGATAGCCTCAGACTGCCGTAACCGAACCCATAACCTTCTCCGATGAAGATTACCCCCCCCCCCCGGGAATAGTTACATCGCATCAAGATGCTCTAGTCATCACAGCTCAACTGGGAACCATGGATTTGAAACGGATGCTGATGGACAACGGGAGTTCAGTCGATGTACTTTATAACCATGTGTACAATCGGCTGAATCTGAGGGGAAGAAAGCTGGAGATCTGCAACGAGTCCCCGTTATATGGCTTCGGAAACAGCCCAATCCGAATAGCAGGGACGATTGAGTTGTCGACGATCTTCGGCACAACTCCGAAATAGGCTTCCATCATAATAAAATTCTATGTAGTCTATGTAGAAAGTAATTGCAACGCTATCCTGGGAAGAACAACCCTATCAGCACAAAAAGCAGTCACCTCGATTCCGCACTTAAAAATGAAATTCCCAACCGAAAACAGAATCGGCGAAGTTGCTGGGGATCAGGACCTATCCCAAAGATGTTATCTTCAGACTATTCAGGCGACTTCCGTAGGGGTCAGTAAACAGAAAACTACAATGAATATTGAGCTAGAACCCTTTGCGGAAGGAGGCTTAGAGCCGATAACAATGCATGTTGAAGAGACCAAAGAGATACCATTGTTTCAAGAAGACAACATAAAAATAATACAGATCGGTATCGACTTATAGACGGATGTCAGAACTAAGCTCATTGACTTAATAAGAGAATACTCAGATATTTTCACATGGACTCCAGCTGATATGCCAGGGATAGACATGAGTGTGGCCGAACACAAACTGAGCGTCAATCCTAACTACAAGCCTATCAAACAGAAAAGGCGGAATATAGCTCCCGAACGTCAAAAGGTAATTGATGAAAAAATTGAAAAGTTATTGGCTGCTAACTTTATCTTTGAAATAACTTATCCAGAATGGCTCGCCAACGTGGTGCTGGTGAAAAAGCACAACGGGAAGTGGAGGATGTGCGTAGACTACACAGATTTGAAAAAGGCATGTCCGAAAGATTATTATCCTCTCCCGAACATCGATCAGCTAATCGACTCCACTTCGGGACACACATTAATGAGCTTCCTTGATGCTTTTTCCGGGTATAACCAAATTGTCATGTGTAAATAAGATATCCCGAAGACATCCTTCATCACCCACTAAGCAATTTACGCCTATAAAGTCATGTCTTTTGGTCTCGTCAATGTTGGGGCAACTTATCAATGAATGATGAACAGTGTTTTTAGAGATCAGATTGGGAGAAACATGGAAGTCTATGTGGACGACATGATTGTCCGAAGCATAAGAGATAAAGCCCAGCTATCGGATCTCGAAGAATGCTTCTGGAATGTCAAGATCCACAACATGAGGCTTAACCCCGCCAAGTGCACTTTTGGCCTCGGGTCAGGCAAATTCTTGGGATACATGGTTTGCCGAAGAGGGATAGAGGCAAATCCCGAGAAGATATCGGCTATCCTTGAGATGCAGTCCCCAAAGAACTTTAAAGACGTCCAGCGGCTAACTAGAAGGCTCGCTGCTCTTCGGAGATTCGTAGCCCGATCAACAGAAAAGTGTCTCCATTTCTTTAATACGTTGAAAGGTGCACAGAACCAGAAGACATTCGTTTGGACCGAAGAATGCCAAGACGCCTTTGAACAAATCAAGCGATATATCTCTTCTCCCTCGATCCTCAGTAAGGCTCTCCCCGGAGAGGATTTACAGTTATATCTGTCTGCAACACAATTAGCGGTCGGATTGGCCTTGATCAGGGAAGATTCACAGGGACAGAAGTCGGTCTATTACGTAAGCCATGCTTTTAGGGATGCAGAAACCAGATATCCAAACCTAGAGAAGTTGGATTACGCACTGGTCATTTCTAGTCGGAAGCATCGACATTACTTCCAGGGAAGAACAATTACTGTATTCACATATCAACCCTTTCGAAAAGTATTGTATCGACCCGAATCTTCAGGGAGGTTAGTAGTGTGGGCTGTAGAGTTAAACTAATTTAATATTGACTTTCGTCCTCAGACGACAATCAAAGCACAGACCTTTGTTGACTTCATCATCGAGTGCTCTTTTCCCGAAAAAAAGGAGGAAGACCCGGATGAAACCTCCGATCCATTGGATTCTGCATGGACCTTATACGTCGATGGATCTTGCGTAAGATAACAAAGCAGAGCAGGAGTAATCCTCACCTCGCCCGAAGGATTCAAGGTGCAACAATCTATCCGATTCAGGTTCGCAGCCACCAATAATATTACGGAGTATGAAGCACTTATAGCAGGACTGAAACTGGCCCGAAGTTTAGAAGTGAGAAATCTGGTGATTTACAATGACTCCCAACTTGTAGTAAAGCAAGTCTTGGGAGAATATGAGGCTAGGAAAATGCATTTTCAGGCTTATTTTCAGCTGGTGCAGACACTTCTTACCCACTTTCCAAAGTATTAAATCATCAGAGTAATTAGATCAGAAAACACAACGGCCAACGCCCTTTCAAAGTTAGCAACAACGGACCAGAGAGATTTGGAAGGATCTGTCTACTTAGAAAATCTACAGCAACCGAGCACAACGGTCCAAACGGTGATGGACATTGAATCCAAAGACTCCTGGATGACTCCCATACTCAAGTTCTTGAAAAGCGATGAGCTACCCGAAAACAGAGCTTTGGCCCGAAGGATAAAATTTAAGTCTACAAAATACTGTCTCATCGAGGATAAGTTATACAGAAAATCTTACTCATCACCGCTACTTCGATGCCTTGGTCCAAAGGAATCCAATTACGCACTTCGGGAAGTTCACGAAGGGATCTGTGGAGATCATATAGGAACAAAGACACTTTCACATAAGATATTATGACAAGGATATTTTTGGCCAACCATGCTTCAGGATGCCAAAGACTTCGTTAAAAAATGTCATAAGTGTCAACTATTTGCTTCCGTACATCACCAACCTCTTGAAGAGCTCACTCCAATACTATCTCCGATACTTTTCGCAGTTTCGGGGTCGTGGCAATTGACTATTTCACCAAATGGGTTGAAGCCAAACCCCTGGCAAAGATTATCGAGAAGACATGTCTTCAGTTCCTTAAAGAGCAGGTGGTTTATCGGTTCGACATCCTAATGGTCCTAGTCTCAGATAATGGTCTATAATTCGTGGGAAAAGAGTTTAAAAGCTTCTTGAAAGAACTTAACATCCAACATCGACGGACCTCGGTAGCCCATCCTCAAGTCAATGGTCAAGTAGAAGTCACGAACAGGTTGCTGTTAAATGGTATAAAACGAAGACTTGAGGAGGCAAAAAGAGCTTGGCCCGAAGAGCTCATACACGTCCTCTGAGCTTATCGAACAACTCCTCGGATAACAACAGGTGAAACGCCTTTCAAACTCTCTTATGGGACCGAAGCCCTGATACCTATTGAGATAGGGATACCTTCTTCTAGAGTCCTAAGCTTTGACGAAAGTCTCAACACTAAAGGGCTCCGGGATAATTTATATTTGTTGGAAGAAAAGCGTGACGCTGTGGCTCTCAGGTTAGCCACTTATCAACAACGTACCGCTCGACACTTCAACAAAAATGTCAAGAATAGAATATTCAAAATAGGGGATTTAGTCCTTCAACAAGCCGAAGCTTTTACACCTCGAAAAATTGGAAAATTAATGCCCACTTGGGAAGGACCGTATAGGGTTATCGATGTATTAGGATCGGGAACCTATAGAATTCAGAAAATGGATGAAAAGGATATCCCGAACACATGACATGCTGCTCGGCTCCGAAAATATTGTCAGTAATCATAGTGTGTTATCTGCTCAGTTTTTTAGGCTAAAATGTTGGCCAATAATGTTACCTTTTCGAAATAAATGAGAACTCTTCTTACATTTTATCTTCGTGTTTACTGTTTTTACATACACGTTAAATACATTTGCCAACCTCATCAGCAGTTTACCTGATAAGGTTAGCGGGGGAAAAGAAGTATAAATAAATAGCCACACGCACAGATAGTGAAAGTTAACTCATGAGAAAAGATAGATTTAATATTAACGAATACTTAGAAAAAATTAAATGTTAAGGTTACAATGTATCCCAAAAGAAAAAATTACAAATTAGTCATCAGGAATGATAATTCCTAGCTCATCAGGATTATGGCCTTTCTCTCGCACCAGTTCTCGGGCGTACTCGAAGCCGTCATTGAACTCATTCACCACTGCATCTTGTATATCTTCGTGGAATTTATCCGACGTTTTGTACTCATCGATGACTCTTTGCTGAAGACTCGGTGCAAGGACGCTTGGAGAAGCGGGAGCAACAGGACCCTTCAACCAATCGGCTTCCCTCGAAGTCCAGGCTTGAATGATCATTTGGACATTATCTTTGAGGTTCCTCATTTGATCGGTCTGGACCCGAATCATATCGCTCGATTGGTCAATCTGTTCCTTTTGCCTCTGAAGGAGGAACTTAAGTTCTTTATTCCTCGTCTCCGCATCTTCAACCCATTTTGTAGCTGCCTCGGCTTGTTTGACGGCCTTCTTGGCTCGGGCTCTGATTTTAGATATTTTCATATCAGCGATGAACGCCTATTCCCGTAGGGCAGCTATCTCCTTGTCATTTTGGCCTTCTCCGTCCGCATCGCCCCATAGTCATTCTTCATTATTTTGAAGGCATCATGCTGAATGCGAAGTTGAGTGCAGGCTTTTACACGCGACTCCTTCGCCTCAGCACATTCTTCGGAAGACTTCTTCAGATCACGCTCCAGAATCTTCACTTGGTTAGAGACTTGGAGGAAAAGACCATTTCCCTACATGACAATGTTCGGGAATTAAAAGACGACAAATAATGATCGGGTATCTTTTTTACGATAAGCTCATTAAGAAAACCTACTAACCTTAGCATGGAAAGAAAACAGCATTTCCATCAGAGTTTTCAGATCAGCCTGTTCAGCCCCAGTTGTATCAAATGGGATCATTGACGATCCCAAACCCTTAGCCGATGTCCCCACAGCTTCGGTCCTCGGCTGTTCTGTCGCTATTGGGGGAGGCGAGGGCCCCTTTTGTTTCTTCCTCAATAATGCCTTTTCCTCTACGGAAGGAGATTCAACGTCAAGAGAAGCAGTCACGGCAAGCTCCTTCTCTTGATCACCAGTGTTCGAGATAGCGCTCGAAGATCCCCCAGTCGTCGGGGAGGGTTCAATCCTGATCACTAGGATTGTTTCATCTCCCACCTTGACCGAGGAGTGATATACTAGTCTCTTCCGTTTATTCCCATATTTGTTTGTTTTGGGCGCCTCGGAAACAACTAGAGGTCCCTCAGCTCTTCTAACGAGCAGATCTAGATGCCGCTTCAACAATTGCACCTGGTGTAATTGGTGCTCCAGTACCCATAGCCTTTTTGCTTCGAGTCATCCTGACTTTCTCAGCACCAGACAGCTTGGTCCTCGGGACTCCAACAGCTTCTAGGATCGCTTCATTATTGGGGTTCTTGCGGGAGTCAGCTACTGTGAAATCAAAAGACAAGATGGATTCAACATTTCATCGAATCTCAAATAAAACACATTCGGAAAAGTAAAGAGACTTACAACCATGTGAGTGTAACCAGTCTTGGTCTTTAAGGAGTAACTGGTTCCACTTCACTGAAGGTCGCTTGGAATACAAAGCCTCGAACGCCTCCAACTTTCTTTGGGAAATCCGATTTGGATTCAGTTTGGTCTTTGTTCGGGTTTAACCAAGGTCCTACTAACTCAGTTTCTGGCCCCTTAATGAAAAACCAATCCTCATGTCATCCTTTATTTCTAGAAGGGGTATCCATTAGGGTCTCCCTACCCGAATTCTTTATTATCTGGAAAAACCACTTCTCTTTACAGGCAATAAGAGAAAAGAATTGATAAAAGAAGTCTATGCTCAGCACTAAGTCCTCGGAGGAGCAGAAAGTGATAAAACAATTCAAATGAATAAGAGAATTTGGGGACAGTTGGTTCAAACTAAGTCCGATGGTATGTAAGAGTTCAAGGACGAAGGGACAGAGAGGAAATCGCACCCCGAAGAGAAGCAATTGCCGATGGATGGGAATCCATCCCCCTTCGGGTTGCCAGTACACTCTTTCCTAAATTTCAGGTCTCCTAATTTCGTATGAATCTGGAATATAAAACTCCGTCTTCAACAGATCAAAAAAAGGGGGTTTTATGGAAGAAGGAATATTAGTTACTCTATAGTTAAGGGAAAAGTACTTGGTCCTATTGTATTCTTCTACATCCCGCGTCCGTTCTATAATCACCGGTTTCCATGGCTGAACCATAGGAATTCTGGCCTCAGCAACGGTAACTTCGATTTCAGCACGGGAAGACGAAGCACGTGCTTCTTGAGCATTCTTACCCCTAGCCATTAAGAAAGGAAAAACGGACGATGAGCGACTTACTAGAAATATTTCGGGAATGGAACGGACGAGCGATTTCTAGATCAAATAAAGCGATGATGCAGAGTTTCTTTGCAATGGAAGATCAATTTCTCTGAAGAATAATGGATTTACTGGTGGGAAATGACGATTGAATTTACTTTTCCTATATGAGTAAATATCCGACGGTCGAGATCATTGTCATCTAACGGGTAGGGCTCAATCAGAGTGATTACGGCGGGGTAGTTATTACTAAGATGTCGTATTACCTGCCAGTTGTTCTCCTATCTTATTTTCAAAATTCAAAATTGATTATTCATATTGGGCCGTTTGTGCTGGGATAAGGTTGTTGGGCCTCAAAGTGGAAAGATTGGGCCTGAGTATACACATACAAAAATCTCTGCTCACAAAAGGGCCCCGATATTGAGCCAATTTCATTCTCCCTCAAGAAGACACCCTCAAGGATCCCAAGGAGCATCCCTCTTCGACTCAAATACTTTTGAGCACTTGAAGAGGGAATACCCTTGGTTTGACGCCTTTAAGAGTCCTTAGGAGCATCTCTCTTCGGGTCAACGCTTTCGGGCACCTGATTGGATCAAGGTAATTAGATCCGGGTCTAATAAGGATTCTAGGTAGGACATTCCTAATTGGAGTAGTAAGTAGCCAAGTGAATCCTATAAATACTCAAAGAATAATGAAGGCGAGGTATAATATTATTTACCCTACTAAATATTTGACCTCCATTGTTAACATACCTTGAACCTATTACTTACTCTCACACTAGAGGAGTCCACAAACGGCCCAAGAAATTGGGACTTTTGTGTAGGTACACGTCCGGCGAATTGGTTGAACGCGCGGATAGAATCAAGCGTTAACACTTCTCTTGTTTGTTGATCCAAATATTAATGCTGGATTTGCATATTTTTCATCTATTCTTCTTAATTTGCATTGTGAAAATTGGCATTAGGTAGTAAATTAATCACCTGTTCATCTTTTAAAATGTAGCTCTAGACCTACTAAAAAATGCTGAAGTGCAAGCCATCATAGACCATCGTCCTCTATGCAAGCCCACTTCATGATTGAACTTGGAAATAAATCACAAGTTCCCATCATTTCATTTTCTGCAACAAGCCCCTCTCTTAAATCCATCAGGAGTCGATATTTCATTCGTGCTACCACAAACGACTCGTCTCAAGTAACAGCCATAAGTGTTATTGTTAAAGCCTTCAGATGGCGATCAGCTGTGCCTATATACGAAGACAACGAATTTGGGGAAGGAATTATTCCATTCTTAACCGATGCATTGCAAGATATTGATGTTCGTGTCCCCTACCGGAGCATCATTCCAGCATCAGCCTCAGATGACCAAATTGCTGCAGAGCTTTACAAGTTGCAGATAATGCAGACTAGAGTCTTCATTATGCACATGTGGTCAACTTTGGGTTCACGGTTTCTTACCATAGCGAAGGAACATGGGATGATGGATAAAAGAGATTGTTTGGATCATAACAGATGGCTTAGCAAACCTTTTGAGCAGTTTGAAGAATTCTGTCATCGATTCTATGCAAGGAGTACTAGGCGTAAGACCATACATTCCACAAAGAGAATAACACGAAAATTTTGCTAATAAATGGAAAAGAAAGTTTCAACAAGATAATTCACAGTTGAATGTTTTTGGACTTTGGGCATATGATGCTGCCACTGCACTCACAACAACAGTTGAAAAAGTTGGTGCATCAAATCTTGGTTATCAGAAAATAGTAACATCGACAAATTCAACAGATCTTGAAACTTTTGGTGTTTCTAAAAATGGTCCAAAACTTGTCCAAGCACTACTGAGTAGTACATTCAGGGGCCTTACAAGTCCTTACAAAATAATTGATGGGCAACTACAGCCACTGACTTATGAAATTGTCATTGTAATTGGTAATGGGGGCAGACGAATTGGATTTTGGACAGCAGAAAATGGAATTGCTAGAAAACTGAACTCCATGAATACGGGAAACAATTTGAGTTCAAATGACAATCTCGGAGCTATTATATGTCCAAGCGATACAACAACTCCTCCCAAGGGATGGGTGATTCTAGTAGTTGGAAAGAAGTTGAGAGTAAGAGTTCTAGTAAAGGATGGTTTTAGTGAATTTGTGAGCATAACGCCTGTAACACCCCCTTCCCAAAATAGGAAGAGAGGCTACACACAGATATAATAGAAATATAAACTAATATCAAAATTATAAACTGCAAAAGCATAATTTAAAGAGGTATTAATAACTGCCCAACCGGCTCAAAATACCGACTGTCTAGTACATCCTAATCTTAATAAAGGTTCAATACAACTCCTAAACAGAGATATAAGCATTAAAACATAACCAAAATATCTAAACCATCTAGGTGATGAGATCTCATCACACTTGCCCATTATCCCCTTGAGTACCTGCCGGAAGAAAAAAAAACACAGTATAAGCCGAATGCCCAGTACGGATATAGAGTACAGAATTATGAACTGAACTAAAATGAATAACAAAATCAACTAAACTGAACTGAGCTGTATCACAATAACCTAATAGTCTGAAGAAATGGCAGGGTGTTATTTCATACCGAGCTCAAAACAAAACAAAAATATACTTTGCTAAATAGGCAAGTCAAAATACTACCATTTAGACAGTAACACATCAGACTGCGCAATCCAGATGTGTGCAAAAATTGAAAGGTGTGTTTGGCACAAACGTCACCAATTCATAAAACAAAACTAAACAGAAACTAGGGTCGACCCATACGCCTCCGACAATGAAACACCGAATTTGGCCATCGCCCACCAAAACACAAAATGGAGACGCCGTGGACTGATGACACTGCCACGAAAGAGAACATGCATGTGGTACCCCCACAGGTGGTTAGGTCAAGGTATACCCTACGGTATCATCTAACAAAAATATCAAGTCACAATATATGCGACGCAATACTAACAAAAGGTTTCTAAGTGTACATGTTAACTAAATAAATATAAATACAAAGTCTGAAGATACGTTAGCATGTACATCTCTATATGATCAAAATAAATACTATATATGCTCTACAAGTCTAAAGAGTACAAATAACGAATTTTTAAATATCCAAATCCAAATGAATTATCATATGAATTTAAGAAACAATAATCATATGCGATAATATCTAAATTCAAAACGAGAAGCAAAACGAACGAATTAAATTTGGAAGAATATCGCTGAAAGAGTACGGAATCCGTACCTGGAGTACGTAATGCAATACCCACAATTACAGATGTAATTGGTTAGACTCGCTCAATATAATCTATTCACCAAAATAATATATTTTATTAAATACTACAATATTAGTATTTAATTATTTTTATGCATATATTGAACCCTCCATATTATTTTATTAGATTAATAAATTAAAGAGAACATTTTCTTATAATTGAGATACTTAATATCTAGCCAAAATAATACCAAAATATTAACTAACAAACTAACTAAAAAGTTATAAAATAATAATAATACAGAAAATTAAATTAAATAAATACATAAGAAAGAAAAAAGAACATACCCGAAATTATGAGGTTCGCAATCTGCCTATGCCCTCAATACTAAAAATTTTAGCTAAGGAGGTCCTTACCAAAAAGGACTTCACATAAAAAAAGGTTTTCTCAAAATAGGAAAAACCTTAGTGTTAATAGTTTAAAACAAAAGATTAGTTATATATTTATAGGTAAAGAAAGGGGAGGAGCTTTAGTGGTTAGGCGATGTGAACCTAAAACAAAAACATAGGTATTACAACGCCAATTTCAGGCAATAACACATCCAAAGTAGATGGATACTACATTGTTGTCTTTGAAGCTGTCATGGCAGCATTGCCATATGCAGTTCCTTATGAATACATTCCCTTTGCAACTCCTAATGGAAAGAGTAATGGTACATACGATGACATGATTTATCAACTATATTTAGGGGTACCTCTCTCTAGAGCTTTCTCATTATATTTACAGATATACATTTACATATAAATAGGAAAACGAATCATAGTCAAAGTTGACTGAATCTAATAATTCGTCAAATTATTTGACAAACTATATCAGTAACGGTCCGTCAAACTGTTTGACGATCGAATGTTATAAATCAGTTCATCAAACAATTAGACTGATTATTGGATTGCACCCAACTGTGGCTACAAATATATATATATATATATATATATATATATATATATATGTATAATATATTATGAATGATTTATACCAAATGTTTGATATTGTACTATTTGGACAAACTCCTCTCTGACCGTCCATAAGAGAGATGGGCAACCAAGATTTAAAAGAAAAACAGAATTTGTTATCCGCTACTAATTAATATAGACAAAAGGGTTAAAATTTTGAAATTCGGGTTGTCTATTTCTCCTTTTGACGGCCAAAGATAAGTTTGCCCAAATAATTTTATAGCAGACAATTGCTATTGATCACTCTCGTATGTGTGTGTGTGTGTATATATATATATATATACATGCATACTTACAAGCTCTTCAATTGAACTGAAATTTGAGTTGTTTTTTCTCACTTGAAAGGTAGATTTTGCTTATATTTTCCCCTTTCACTAAACAGAATTTTGATGCTGTTGTGGGAGATACTACAAATGTAACCAACATGTCAAATTATGTAGATTTTACCCTGCCGTATACCGAATCTGGTGTAGCTCTTATTGTGCCAATAAAAGACAACAGGAGGAAGAATGCATGGGTGTTCTTGAAGCCCTTGACTTGGGATCTTTGGGTTACAAGCTTCTGTTCGTTCGTTTTTATTGGTTTCGTGATTTGGGTGCTCGAGCATCGGATAAATGATGATTTCAGGGGACCTCCTGCACATCAAGTTGGCATGATCTTCTAGTTTTCCTTCTCAAGCATGGTGTTTGCTCATAGTAACTTTCTTTCCCTCCCTTTAAATAAGTATGCTCCTAGGTATCATGCAAATATAGAAAGATCTAGTTAGGGTGAAGTTGTCGCACCACATACCATTGATAAATTCTATAACTTTTTGTTACAATTATTATAGCAAATGTTGCATTTGTGGTGACTTACAAATAGGACGCTAGAGTTAAAAATACAATTTTTGCTATAACCAATATAACAAGATTCTATATAGAAACATAAGTTGAGGGGTGTTAAGCACAAATGCTCGTAATCTCATGATAGGAGAATTCGTATCATGAGAGGTCATTGGCATCACATTAAATAGGACAACACTAATACGACCCGTTTAATTAATCTTGTAAAGATTCTCAACGCTAATACTAACCTATTTATTAGTCGTGTTAAACATGTCAACCCATTTAATATACATTTTTTATATAAAAAAAGTAGACGAAGAATACCACACAGTTTGCTTATTTATTAAATAATAACATAATTTGTGTATAACAACAATATATATTTAACATAGTACAAAATACCATGTTATTAAATTAACTAAGTGAGCTAAATTTATATGTAAGTTAAATTATAAAGTTTAGACAATACATTTTTCTTAATTATTCTCAATAAACAGGTCTAATCATGCTAAGCGTCTCAACTTGTTTATAACATGTGTCTTACACTTTTAAGTTTCGTGTTAAATGTGTCGACATGTTAATGACATGAAAATAGTTTAGACTCAACATTAACGCTCTTATTACATATCGTGTTTGTATCATTTTATCGTGTCATATTACAAATTGCCGCTCCTAATCTCCCACCTGGGATAGGCTTTCCAAAGCTTAAAAAATAGTATATAGACCAGTTTAGTATCTTGCGTGGCATGGATCATTAACATATGACCTGCATTTGGGAGAATGAAATGTATGCCTTGGTATTGGAAGTGGAGCGGATCCAATTCCAGTTCTAAGTCATGGATTCATGCTTCCTTGAAGCATCTCAAGTTCTTGAAAATTACATTGTTCTTGACTATGAATTTTGGCACTAAGGTAGCATAACTTTGAAAGTCCTCTTAGCTAAATTCAATTTTTAATACACCCTTGTCCCAATTAGTATGTCATAGTCATAGTTGTCAAATTGTGAATCGTATCGTGTATCGAAAATCTCATATCGTGTTTCATGTATCATATCGCATGATACGAAAATGAAATGAAAGATATGGTAATATATAGTTAAGCATATAAAACACACAATTTATTAGACAATAAAACATATTAGCTTGACTATATATACAACCATAATTGATTTCCTCCACTTAAAGAACTATCAAGTTGAAGTATATGATCAAAACTTTCTTTCCCATCATCTTAGTATCAAGCTATGTAGAGTTTACTAAAACAGGCAATTTTGTGCAGAGAAGGTGCTGAGCAACTTGGCTAGGTTTGTGGTGATCATCTGGGTTTTCGTCGTGCTTATATTGACACAAAGTTACACTGCTAGCCTTACATCCATGTTAACAGTTCAACAGCTCCAGCCAACTGTCACAGACATGAAAGAGCTTCTAAATAATAGTTGCAATGTAGGCTACCAACAGGGTTCTTTCACTCGCGATATGCTAAAGAGAAGGGGATTTGATGAATCTAGGCTTAGGGCATTTGACTCTCCAGAAGAATTGGAGGAGCTTTTCACTAATAAAAGTAGCAATGGGAGTATCGCAGCTGCTTTTGACGAAATCCCCTACATGAACCTTTTCCTTGCACGATACTGCTCTAAATACACTATGATCGAACCAACATTTAAGACCGATGGTTTCGGCTTTGTATGTTAAAATCTCTCTCTCCCTCTCCCCCTCCCCCTTCCCCCTCCTGATCCTCTATCTTAGTTCTTGTTCATTTACCAGCTTATGGAGCGTTAGCGTTTGAAGTTCCAAACGCACTTGAAAATCTTGTTCGTTTACAAACAACTTATTTAACTCCAAACGAAACGTTTGGAGCTTGCTTAAGTACAACACACCATTTTTGGTGTTGTGGTCAAACACACCAAACACTGCCATTGTAATTTGCAAACGCTGTAACCGCTAGTAACCAAACATACCCCAACACACACACACACTTGGCTGACCATTTCATTCATGCTTTGTTCTATGCTTTTGCAGGCCTTTCCTAGAGGCTCCCCACAAGTACCTGATGTTTCAAGGGAAATTTTAGAACTGACAGATGAAGAGAAAATGGGGGAAATCGAAAAGGCATGGATTGGTCTTAAGAAAACTTGTCCAGATTCTAGCTCTTCGCTTTCTTCCAACAGTCTCGGTCTCGAGAGCTTTTGGGGACTCTTCCTCATTGCAGGAATTGCTTCATTTTCAGCACTCACCATATACATAGCCATTTTCATATACGAGCACAGGGATGTCTTGCAACGCTTAGATCCCAATGCTTCAACATGGCGAAAACTTGTAGTGTTGGGTAGCCAATTTAACTAGAAAGATCTAGACAGCCATACTTTCAGGAAAGCCCAACATGATAAAAGTTGCCTCAATGATATGGATAGAATGGGAACAGAAGCCTTGCCCCGAGGCAACTACTACACAGCTCCATCTACCTTTTCACTCCAGGCGTCTCCACATACTAACTGTCCGCCAAGTCCATCATCCTTTTCAATCCTTTCCATCTTTCCGGAAGATCAAGGAAATCCTACCTGGGAGCACGGCGAATTGAATTCGAATGGGCAAGTAGTTCAAGAGATTTTGCCAGGTATTTAGCTTGCTACTCCAGATCAAGAGAGGGAAAGAACTTCAGAGTCCTAAAAAACATAAACTGTTCTAAATTTTAGTATACATGAAATGATGGAACTGCCATCTGCTATATTATTGTAGAAAAATGTTAAAATTCTAACATAGATGAACTGATGAGGATTCTAACAGTCGCTCATTTACCCTTTCAGAGCAGTAAACATCAAAACTGCACTTATTTCTGATGGCAAAACTCTTAAAACTATTGGTTGCAGTAGACACCATAGCAGCAAATCAAACAATTAAAGACGGTGGGAGAATAATTTCTGGTGGAGAAACCTTTGAACTGGGAATTTTTTAGCCCTGGCAGTTCTAAAATCGATACTTAGGAATATGGTGTAAGAAGGTGGGTAGTGGGATGGTTTGGGTTGCTATTTGTTTGTGTCTGATACTATTAAATTATTAATCAAGGAATTTTCGCCCTTCTCAATCGTACAAATAGCATCTTTTGGATTCAGGGAATCTTGTTTTAAAATATGGAAATGATAATTCATGGAAGGCTAACTGACTTATGCATCCCTTCATCTAATTTGATAATAATTTTTGCAATTCCTTTTGGCGCTAAACACACACCGTTTAAGCTATTTACATCTGTTTATGACACTTTTTCTAGATCGTCAGATATTTGAAATCTTCATTATCCCTTCTTTCAGGTACCATTAAGAACCCCATACATGGGTTAGGTGGTACTCTTGGGGCAAACACTTGACATTTGATTATCAAAATCAATATGAAAAATTAATTCAAAAGTCTAAAAAAAATATTTGGTCAAAGTAATTAAGATAAGTAAAAATATATAAAAAATAAAAATCTATGAAAATGATTTTATTTTTATATTTCTTTTCTTAACAACCTATAAATTGTGATCATCAAAATTAATTCCTTAAATCACTACAAAAAAATAGCCTTTTGCGATGGCTCAAATTCATTACATAAACTCAAAAATCATCACAAAAGGTTTTTATGATAACTTCAGGTTTCAAGGAGGTCGTCTTGTATACTCCCATTATGACAGCCTTTTGTGATGATTTTGACAATCACGCAAACGCATAATGCTTTTGTGATGATTAATACAATCACATTAACACGTGCCTCTTTTGTGATGGTTAAAGCAATCACATTAACACATAATCTTTTGTGATTATCAAAGTCATCACAAAAAAACACAAGACTTTTGGGATCAAATGTAAGAAAGTGAATCTCTTTTTACGGATAATTTATTTCATTATATTAACTGTATCAAATGATATTTGTATGATTCAAATCCTCCCTCATTTGCAAACTAAATAATGAGTATTACTACTATACCAAAGGCTAAATCGATCATGATTATAATTTTAAAACAAAATATAAAAGGAAACACATGTGAGTTGACTTACTAAACAAAATTAGTCTCACATAAGATTTGGTGATTACAATGACAGTCACAAATACTCTATAATGATAGTAAAATTAGTCATCAGTGAGAGCCATCATATATTTTATTGTTTGTGATGACTTGAAAATTCCATTACAAAATACCTTTTTTTTTTAATAATTGCAAATAAAAGTCGTCACAAAAATTAATCTTTTTTAATAATTGTCATGACTGTCACAAATTATTATTTTGATTATTTTTTTTATTAGAATATTAGTGATAGCTTAAATGCAATTACAAAAAGACTATATCCATAAGTGATGGCTTAGTGCGTTAAAAAAATAAAACTAAATTATTTTGCATAAAAAATTTGGTGATTAATAGTCATCACAATTATAAAATATTGATGATAAAATTAGTCATCACTAAGAGTCATCACATATGCTATTATTTTATTATTACTTAAAAAATTCATCACAAATTATTATTTTTTATAATTATTTTTTAAAAACCGTCACAAAATTTAGTCATGTATTCTTTTTTTTTTCTGGTAGGGAATATAAAGACACAGGTATGATTCGACTTGTTTGCTGTCCAAATTGAAAGTAATGACTGATCAAGTATGAGCTTACGCGGTTCTCCCTCTCTACGTCCCTCGCTTATGAAAAAGCATCTATTTTGAGATTAAAAAATTAATTTGAGAATTAATAGAATTTAAAATTGATGCACAAGCTATTTAAATTTAAAAAATTAAAATTTTGTAATTAATAGAATTTTTAAAATAATTTATAATTTACTTACAATTGTATTTATTAAACTTATATCAGTTTTAATTTAAAAAAAATTAAAATGGCACTCTTTTATTTGAATATGTGTATTTTTTTTTTATACTTTTGACCTAATTAGTTTCATTTTGTATAATCTGATTAAGGGCACTGGTTATGAATTATTTCAGTAGAATTATATTTGGTAATCCAACAGTGGAGATCAAATCATTAGTCTAAAAAATAAAAGGCTTAGATGTAATCTTCATACTCAGTATTAGAGTCTACGTATAAAAGAACCATCTTCATATATGATGAAGGCTATCAAATATATGAAATCAATTCCAATCTCTCTAAATTCTTCAATCTCTCTCTCTAATTTTTTGGAGTTCAGCAGGATTATCTAAACTGTTACATTGGCGTTTTCATTGAGAGTCAAGGACGGAGCAACGCTTGGGCTGGGGTGGGCTGTAGCTCGGGTGAAGTCTGAAAAATCACCCATATATGGCTGGAATATCCTATGGTTCCTTCTCAGTTCTCTCTATACTTCAGCCCCTGCCTCTTCCATTTTGTCCCAAAGCAAACCTTCACTCTCAAATTAGTAACATACCAAGAGAACTAGAAGAAATAAAAATTAGCATTTGATTTGGGAAAAACTAGAAGTCATTAGCGGCAAGAAGAAGTGATTTTTGTTCATCGTCAAGCCTTAGATTTCATCAAACAAGCTTTGATTGAAAGATAATTTATTTATATTCTTAAAATACTCATGAACTTAAAATAATTAATGTTTTGTATAGTATATATTGCTTTGTTTGGTTGTAAATTGGTGAGAAGGAGGTATTATGCAGGTTGTGTGGAGTGATAAGGCTGAAAAATCTGGGCTAGACTCCATCTAAATAGCTATGAAATCTGTTTTTAAAAGTTGTGCACATAGCATGTTTGAGAAAATGCCTCTAAGAGCATGCCCAGGTTAAAAATGGAGAATTTCTTAATGTTGTGAGCAAAATGATATTTATATATGTCCTATGATGTAAACTAAGTGGCTTGGATGAATCAAATTGAGTTTAAAAGAGAATTCATGAAAAATGAATCAAGTTGGGTTTGGCCAAAATCTGTTGCAACAGGGCATTTTCAAGCCTTTGCAAATACAGTTTAAAATGCTCATTTTGGTTGGTTTACATTTTTATAAAATTGTATGTAGTACCCTTTATAACATACTAAAAATGTGACGCCCCCAAAATAGGTCCACACAACCCATTTTGAGTCGCCAATAACATCTGACAAAATACAAATGCAAATACGAATCTTCCCATTTACAACTAATAATTTTCGTGCAAAATACGACAACTCACATACTGTGACTTTCAATACAAATACAACTTAAGCTCTAAATACACTTATTGACACACTAATAATAATGTATTGAGATATTTCTATTATCTCGGACTATCACTCCATTCTCCGACTAGTCCCCGCTACACTCTCTTTTTCTGAAGAGAACAATGGAATAAAAAGGAAAAGGGTGAGCACAAATAGCCCAGTAAGAAATATCATAACTAAGATAATGAAGAATAAAAATTATTTTTATTCTTCAACAATAATAAATCAGAGATTTAAAGATATTATAATTGTTCAACAACAACAACTGCAGCGGAACGAACAATCCATTAGAAGAGTCAAGTAGATTATAATATCTACCATCTTCTATAAGTTAAAGGATCACCACCAATATTTTATTCCTGTAACACCAATCAATAGTTCATGTTTATGAACATCCAAATCAACAGTTTATATTCAACCTCTCTTTGCACTATGTGCCAAAGATATTTATTTATAACTTCACCGGTCATGATCATGCCAAACGCCAGTTCATCTTTGCACTACGGGCCAAAGAGAACTTTCACCATACGCATTTGTTTGTAACACCAAAAGTCATGATTATACCAATACACAGTTTGGTCAAAATCATGTCACGCCAGTTCATCTTTGCACTACGGGCCAAAGAGAACTATCACCACAATTTAAGTATGAGGATGAGGATGATGATAATGATACAAACTAAACACAGTGAGATTAAGGATAAGAAAAGATTTATAATTTAATTAGTGTCGAAGATTGACCAAATTGCCAATACGATGACCAAATTGTGGAGTCAAATTCAAGAATGATATTCAAAAAATTATTTCATGATTCAACTATAACGTATAAAACGAAATAGACAGATTCAAGTGAAAAGATATTAGATGAAGCACAAACTATTAAGGATATTCTACTAATTTTTAGAGATTTTCACCATTTAAAAATAAGGTTTTGGAAACAAACAAAGATAATCCGCACAGACAGAATATTTTCACAAAAGATTAATATGTAATGAATATAATGGGTTATTCACCAGGCATACGTCAATCCGCACGGACACCCGTCATGGATTTTCACCCGTCATGCGATAATCCGCATAGACAGAATATTTTCACAAAAGATTAATATGTAATGAATACAATGGGTTATTCACCAGGCATGCGTCAATCCGCACGGACAGGTTATATCCACAGATTAATAAGGAATAAATACAAAGGGATATTCACCAGGTACGACACTCCGTACATACAGGTTATTTCCACAGAGTAATAAGGAATGAATAAAAAAGGATATTCACCAGGCATGCGTCATTCCGCACGGACAGGTTATCCCCACAAATTAATGCGGAATGAATAACAACTTTTATGAGTATAATATCACTTACGAACATGAAAGCAAATGATATTATATATGAGTATGAAAGAAATGATATTCCCTACCTTAGTTAACAAGTGACTGGATGTTACTTTCTATGAAGTTTACTAACTTCGGATAATAATACTAGTATTCTCACAAATACTCACAATAGCCTAGCATACTAAGAGAACTTAAGAAATTTAGAGAGAGAAACTATAGGCAATGAAGGTGTGAAATTTCTTAAGCGAACCCTCCCTATTTATAGAAAAATCAAGGTGAGGGCATTTTAGTCTTTTCCCTAATTTTTCTTGGTTTATTACACTTGTACCCTTGCCATATTCTTTTAATATACTTTATACCATAGTATATTCTTAGAATATGCTTTCACTTAGGTTTTTAACTCTAAGGTAAAATAAAAACTGAATTAACTATTTACTGACGGTAATTTACTATTGAATGACATGTGGGTCCCACGAAAAAAAAAATAAAATTTGAAGAAATTAGTACAAGAAAAATAAATTGTAGGTCCCACCGATCAAATAATTGTGGGTCCCACATAAATATAAGATAACTTACAATAATTATTCACCATTTATATTATAGACTTATAATATTGACAACCAGATCATTCCTAGAAAAAGGGGGCCTTCCGTATAAACGGCGCGCAATTAAATAACTTTTTTCCTTGACAGAATTTCTAGACATTGTCAATAATGCTAAAATATCATATCAAATAATATGAGTTACAGTGTCATGACAAATAATAAAAAGTATTATGCAGATGCTACTGTAACAATTATTGAATCAAAATATTGTGCAATAGCTACTTTATCAATTATTGAATCAATAATATAAAATATTGTGCAACACTGTGTGATTGTGAAATACCGCGTACTACTGTGGAATAACGCATTTTACTGTTCTTTTTATTACCGGGTATTTCAACAGTTGCAGGTGATAATACTGTTGACAAATACTGTCGTTTTTAGTATCCGACAATGGGACCCACTATCGTTGATAATATTGTCATTTCGGCGCCGTCGTACGGTACCGAATATAATATTCCCCGATAGAAAGAATATTCCCCGACATACTGTTTATCAGATAATTTGCATATAACACCCTTAACTATCATTTATAACAATTAAGCACTTCACTATTTAGAAAAATAATCATAAAAAAATAATAAACTTTTATTTTATAAAGTCGTGATCTTACAATCTCCCCTCCTTATGAAATTTCGTCCTCGAAATTGACGTACGTACCTGGTATATTGAAGAGGTGAGGATACCTTGCTCTCATTTCAGATTCTAACTCCCAGGTAATTTCCTCAGTATCATGATTTCTCCATAAAACTTTGACTTGAGGTCTAACCTTTGAGCATAGAATTTGTTCCTTCTTATCTAAGACCTTGACAGGTATCTCCTCGTACGTTAAATCCTCTGCTATCTCGACTGGTTCTAATTCAATAACGTGGTTTGGATCTTTCACATATTTACGTAGCATGGATATGTGAAAAACATTATGAACACGAGACATGCTTGGCGGTAAGGCGAGTCTGTAGGCCACAGTTCCTACTCGGTCGAGGATTTCAAATGGACCGATAAATCGAGGGTTAAACTTTCCTCTCTTTCCGAATCTCGTAACTCTTTTCCACGGAGCAACACGTAAAAATACATGATCCCCGACATTGAATTTCTCGTCTCTTCGATGAAGATCGGCATAACTCTTTTGTCGATCTTGAGCTGTTTGTATACGTTGTCGGATCATTTGGATCTTTTTCGTAGTCATACGTATCAACTCTAGTCCCAATAATTTTGCCTCACCTACTTCATCCCAACATACTGGAGATCGACACCTTCGTCCATACAACGCCTCGAAGGGAGCCATGCCTATACTTGCTTGATAACTGTTATTGTAAGAGAATTCCACCAATGGTAAGTATTTGTCCCAACTTCGTTTGAAGTCTAGTACGTAGAGTCTTAATAGATCTTCGAGGGTTTGAATAGTTCTTTCTAATTGCCCGTCTGTCTAGGGATGGTATGCAGAACTGAATCGTAATTCAGTGCCCATAACTTTTTACAAGTTGACCCAAAATCGTGAAGTAAACCTAGGATCTCGATCAGAAACGATGGATACTGGCATGCCATGCAATCTGATAATCTCGCTTATATACATACTAGCAAGACGCTCAAGTGAATAGTTTTCTCGTATAGGCAAGAAATGAGCAGACTTGGTCAATCTATCTATAATGACCCAAATTGCGTCTAAGCCTTGAGAAATTTTGGGAAGACCTGTCACGAAATCCATGTTGATGTGTTCCCACTTCCATTCTGGAATCTCAAGTGGTTGCAATGGACCCCTTGGTACTTGATGCTCCGCCTTGACACGTTGACAAGTTAAACATCTTGCGATAAACATTATGCAATATCTCTCTTCATATTGTTCCACCAAAATGTATGTCGAAGATCACGATACATTTCGGTACTTCCAGGGTGGATTGCAAATGGTGTGTTATGTGCCTCCATCATGATTTTGTATTTCAAGTCAGGGTCGTTAGGAACACACAGTCTAGAGTTGACTCGAAGTATTCCGTCTTCGTCGACTCTTGCTTCTGGAATAACACCTTCTTGTACCTTTTTCTTCATATTCACCAACTCCGGGTCTGTAACTTGAGCAGCTTTAATTTTGTCAATTAAAGTCGGTTCTACCTGTATATGTGCGATCTTCACATGGGTTTCTGGAGTCTTTAACTCTATCTCCATCCTTTGTAAATCATCCAAAATGAGCCTTTGCGATGTCAGTAACGCACTCGTACTTGCATATGATCTTCTACTCAATGTATCAGCTACTACGTTTGCCTTTCCAGGATGGTATTGGATGGTATGGTCGTAATCTTTCAACAGCTTGAGCCAACGCCGCTGTCGCATGTTGAGTTCCTTCTGGGTGAAGAAATATTTGAGGTTTTTGTAGTCTGTATAGATCTCCACTTTCTCTCCATACAAGTAATGTCTCCAAATCTTTAACGCAAAAACGACTGCTGCTAACTCTAGATCATGAGTAGGATAATTTCTCTCATATTCCTTGAGTTGCCGAGACGCATAGGCTATAACCTTCCCATGTTGCATGAGAACACAACCTAGTCCTTTGCTTGAAGCGTCGCTGTAGATGATAAATCCTTCTGATCCTGATGGTATTGCCAATACAGGTGCTGAAATGAGTCTTCTTTTGAGTTCTTGAAAACTCTTCTCGCATTTTTTGCTCCATTTGAATGTTGTGCTTTTCCGAGTCAGTTGAGTTAATGGAATGGCTATTCAAGAAAATCCTTCTACGAATCTCCGATAATAACCAGTTAGACCCAGAAAGCTTCGTACTTCAGTTACTGACTTAGGTTGTTCCCAATTTGATACTGCTTCAATCTTCGCCGGGTCAACCAAGATTCCTTGTTTAGAAACCAAGTGACCAAGGAATGCAACTTCCTCAAGCCAGAATTCACATTTCTTTAACTTAGCATATAGCTTGTTTTCACGAAGCTTTTGGAGTATCAGCCTCAAGTGTTGCTTATGATCTTCATGACTTTTAGAATATATGAGAATGTCATCAATGAAGACAGCCACGAAATGATCCAAATATTCCTTGAATATCCCGTTCATCATATCCATGAAAGCAGCAGTAGCATTAGTCAATCCAAAAAACATGACTAGGAATTCATAATGCACGTACCGAGTTCTGAAGGCAGTCTTTGGAATGTCATTAGCTTTAACTTTTAATTGATGATACCCAGAACGAAGATCGATCTTTGAAAAGAATTGAGCACCTTGTAACTGGTCGAACAGGTCATCAATGCGAGGCAACGGGTACCTATTTTTGATGGTGACATGGTTTAACTCTCGATAGTCAATGCAAAGTCTCATACTCCCGTCTTTCTTCTTTACGAATAAAACAGGAGCACCTCAAGGCGATGTACTCGGACGTATGAAACCGCTGTCTAACAACTCTTGTAGTTGGACTTTTAACTCTTGAAGTTCAATAGGAGCCATTCGATATGGGGTTTTGGAAATGGGTTTCGTACCGGGTTCAAGGTCGATACAAAATTCGATTTCATAGTCTGGGGGTAGGCCAGGAAGCTCTTCAAGAAATACGTCAGGGAACTCATTAACAACAGAAATATTATTCAAATCTGACGTACTTTTGTTTAAATCCGTTACATGGGCTAAGAAAGCTTGACATCCGTTTTTCAATAAACGAATGGCTTTGTGACTAGAAATGACGGTTATTGATTTCAATGGTTTGGTTGCTTGAATTCGCATAATAGGTTGATTAGGAATATGAAAACTAATGACCTTACGAAAGCAATCAATTTTAGCATGATAAGTAGTTAACCAATCAATTCCTAAAATCACATCAAATTCATGCATGTTCAAGGAGATAAGATCAATAGGTAATGTGAGGGTGCCGATTTGAACAAAGCAAGATTTATAGACTGTAGATGTAACGAATGTTTGTGCTAATGGTGTTTCAACAAATAAGTCAAAATCTAATTTCTCAGGAGTTAAGTTCAGACGTTGAGCACATGTTGGTGAAATAAAAGAGTGAGTAGAACCAGTATCTAATAAGGCATAAACTTCACAAGAGTTAATAAGTAGTTTACCCGTAATAACTTCATTCGGGTTCTGCACTTTTTGAGATGTCACGACAAAAGCTCTCCCTTGAACCACAGACTTTGACTTGTCCGTGACTGCCTTTGGTGTCATTATTCAGCTGGACTTGACTTCGTTGCATGACAAAAGCGAGCTATATGGCCTTCTTTTCCACAATTGTAACACACTTGGGATGACGATTGTGTATAATTTGGACTGATGTGTCCTTCTTTCCCACACCTGAAACATCTAACTGGTGGTCGTTCTCCTCCCTTCGAAACTGGTACCTGTTCTGGTACTGATGTTGGTGCCTTTCTATGGTTGTTGTTGAATCTCCTCTTCTTGGAATTGTTGCCACTTGACTCGCTCCTTCTATTATCTGGGCCAGGATTACCACCGAAGTGGTTACCATTTTCGGTGTTGTGATTCCCTCCTCGCTGGTTATCATTATTTCGATAATTGTTGCCACCATTACGATTATTATCGTAATTTTTCTCTCATTGTTGGGTGTTGCTTCCTGGTTGTAGTATTCCTCTCTCTTGCTCCACTACTTGAGCCCTATCCACAGCATCTGAATATAGACATATTTTATGAGAAACGAGATATTTACAAATTTCTGGTTTCAAACCTCGTAGAAACATTCGTGTCATCCGTTCCTCAGTGTCCACCAAATGGGATGCAAAACGCGACAGCTCGGCAAACTTGGCTTCGTACTGTGACACCGTCATATTATTCTATTCCAGTTTGATGAATTCCACCTCCTTCATATGGCGAATACTTTCCGGGAAATACTTTTCGTTAAATAATTCCTGGAACTCGACCCAAGACATCTCGAGTGCCGAGTGACGGGTACGTTTCACGGATTTCCACCAATGATCCGCTTCTCCTCACAGCATAAAAGTGGCGAAAGGAACCTTTTGTTCGTCTGTGCAACGCAGTACATCAAATATCTTTGTTAATTGTTTGAGCCACGCTTCTGCCTTGAGTGGATCTGGCTTGCCAAAAAATTCAGGTGGTCCCAACTCTTTGAACTGCTTAGCAATGACCATTCGTGCATTATCAACGTTTCTGCCAGTATTGTAGACAGGAGCTCTTCTCGCCTGGTTCTGCATAAATTGCATGAAGTTCCTAAAAAATTCATCATTCATCCTGTTGTTAGCATCATGATTAGCATCATAATGTTCTGAGTTTGCACCCTTATTGTTTGTAGCTTCTTAATTTTCAGCCACAATAGTCTCATAGTGAATCTCTTAGTTTTCAGATGCCATTCTGAAATGTGATCACAAAACAAAGATTAGTTAAAGAAATAAACATGCAACATCTTCCCTATAACCAAACCAATTACTTAAATAACAAAAATAGCTTAGGTAGGACACACTAGCGAATGATTTTACTCGTATCTCCCCTCCTAGTTCTAATCCCAGATCTCTACCAGAGATCACATCCCTAAGCTTTGATACCAACTGTGACGCCCCCAAAATAGGTCCACACAACCCATTTTGAGTCGCCAATAACATCTTACAAAATACAAATATAAATACGAATCTTCTCATTTACAACTAATAATTGTCGTGCAAAATACGACAACACACATACTGTGACTTTCAATACAAATACAACTTAAGCTCTCAATACACTTATTGTCACACTAATAATAATGTATTGAAATATTTCTATTGTCTCGGACTATCACTCCATTCTCCGACTAGTCCCTGCTACACTCTCTTTTTCTGAGTAGAACAATAGAACAAAAAGGAAAAGGGTGAGCACAAATAGTCCAGCAAAAAATATCATAACTAAGATAATGAAGAATAAAAATTATCTTTAGTCTTCAACAATAATAAATCAGAGATTTAAAGATATTATAATTGTTCAACAACAACAACTGCAGCGGAACGAACAATCCATTAGAAGAGTCAAGTAGATTATAATATCTACCATCTTCTATAAGTTAAAGGATCACCACCAATATTTTATCCCTGTAACACCAATCAATAGTTCATGTTTATGAACATCCAAATCAACAGTTTATATTCAACAACCTCTCTTTGCACTATGTGCCAAAGATATTTATTTGTAACATCACCGGTCATGATCATGCCAAACGCCAGTTCATTTTTGCACTACAGGCCAAAGAGAACTTTCACCATACGCATTTGTTTGTAACATCAAAAGTCATGATTATACCAATACACAGTTTGGTCAAAATCATGTCACGTCAGTTCATCTTTGCACTACGGGCCAAAGAGAACTATCACCACAATCTAAGTATGAGGATGAGGATGATGACAATGATACAAAATAAACACAATGAGATTAAGGATAAGAAAAGATTTATAATTTAATTAGTGTCGAAGATTGACCAAATTGCCAACACGATGACCAAATTGTGGAGTCAAATTCAAGAATGATATTCAAGAAATTATTTCATGATTCAACTATAACGTATAAAACGAAATAGACAGATTCAAGTGAAAAGATATTAGATGAAGGACAAACTATTAAGGATATTCTACTAATTTTCAGGGATTTTCACCATTTAAAAATATGGTTTTGGAAACAAACAAAGATTTCTTATCATAAATGAAGAAATATGAAAGAAAAAGATATCCCTTAAAGAGTACAAAAGAAATGATATTTTATACGAGTATAAAAGAATATACGAACTGCAAATGGATTTTCACTCGTCATGCGATAATCCGCGTAGACAGAATATTTTCACAAAAGATTAATATGTAATGAATACAATGGGTTATTCACCCAGTATGCGTCAATCCGCACGGACAGGTTATACCCACAGATTAATAAGGAATAAATACAAAGGGATATTCACCAGGTACGACACTCCGTACATACAGGTTATTTCCACAGAGTAATAAGGAATGAATAAAAAAGAATATTCATCAGGCATGCGTCATTCCGCACGGACAGGTTATCCCCACAAATTAATGCGGAATGAATAACAACTTTTATGAGTATAATATCACTTACGAACATGAAAGCAAATGATATTATATATGAGTGTGAAAGAAATGATATTTCCTACCTTAGTTAACAAGTGACTGGATGTTACTTTCTATGAAGTTTACTAACTTCGGATAATAATACTAGTATTCTCACAAATACTCACAATAGCCTAGCATACTAATAGAACTTAAGAAATTTAGAGAGAGAAACTATAGGCAATGAAGGTGTGAAATTTCTTAAGCGAACCCTCCCTATTTATAGGAAAATCAAGGTGAGGGTATTTTAGTCTTTTCCCTAATTTTTCTTGATTTATTACACTTATACCCTTGGCATATTCTTTTAATATACTTTATACCATAGTATATTCTTAGAATATGCTTTCACTTAGGTTTTTAACCCTAAGGTAAAATAAAAATTGAATTAACTATTTACTGACGGTAATTTACTATTGTATGACATGTGGGTCCCACGAAAAAAAATAAAATCTGAAGAAATTAGTACAAGAAAAATAAATTATAGGTCCCACCGATCAAATAGTTGTGGGTCCCATGGAAATATAAGATAACTTACGATAATTATTCACCATTTATATTATAGACTTATAATATTGACAACCAGATCATTCCCAGGAAAAAGGGGGTCTTCCGTATAAACGGCGCGCAATTAAATAATATTTTTCCTTGACAGAATTTCTAGACATTGTCAATAATGCTAAAATATCATATCAAATAATATGAGTTACAGTGTCATGACAAATAATAAAAAGTATTATGCAGATGTTACTGTAACAATTATTGAATCAAAATACTGTGAAATAGCTACTTTATCAATTATTGAATCAATAATATAAAATATTGTGCAACACCGTGTGCTTGTGAAATACTGCGTACTACTGTGGAATAACGCGTTTTACTGTTCTTTTTATTACCGGGTATTTCAACAGTTGCAAGTGATAATATTGTTGACAAATACTGTCGTTTTCAGTATCCGACAATGGGGCCCACTATCGTTGACAATATTGTCATTTCGGCGCCGTCGTACGGTACCGAATAGAATATTCCCCGACAGAAAGAATATTTCCCGACAAAAAGAATATTCCCCGACATACTGTTTATCAGATAATTTGCATATAACACCCTTAACTATCATTTATAACAATTAAGTATTTCACTATTTAGAAAAATAATCTTAAAGAAAATAATAAACTTTTATTTCATAAAGTCGGGATCTTTCAAAAAATTGGTATCAATCGGATGTATAGATGTTACGATATAAAATCGTGAAGTGAGCTGCTTGACATGGCTAACTACAGCAGCAGTGAGCGGCAGTAGCCGCGCGCTGTGGCAGCCAGCGCGCGCTGCCAGCCAGCGCGCGCTGCAGTGCATTGTAATGTATATGGTTGGTACTTGGTAGCCCGGGAAGGAAAAAATTTCTGGCTCCGCCCTTGTTGAGAGTGCTCCCATGGCTAATCTCAATTCCATCGAGGCAATTTGCGCCCAATTCGTTGAGCAAATTTCTGCTAATATGGCTGTTATTATCAAAGAACAATTTTCAGCCATAAATACTCGTACAAAACGACAGCCAGAGCATCAACGAAAAGTGCTTATTTGTGGCTTTACGGAGGAGGAGGATTGATTATGTGAAGCAACAAATTCCTTCAATTCTGTATACCAAGATGTGGATCTGGATTTTAAGGAGGAAGAGAGCCATCAAAGGAAATTACAGATCCGACAAGAGGATGATCGAGTTATCCCTGAGCTTGGAGAGCATAAGGATTTGCTAGCAAAAATTGAAGACCCAAACTCAACCGTCACTCAAGTTTGCGCTGAATCAATTCATGATAAGGTAATTTCTATTTCTCAAAGTGATTTTTCATCTCCTAGCTTGACCGTCAACACTGCATTAGGAATGTTTTCAACAAATGAAAATAAGTTTCTTATCGCGGTTAATGTGTACGATAAAAATCCAAAACGAAATGGATACACCGTTGCCCTTAACCCAGAACCTACTGATGAATATGGTATGCTTATACATGGTGGGACACTAACAGAACTCAAATTGGATCCCGGACTGTGAAGCCTATTGATATAGCTGAGAACTATGAAGGGAGGTCTGTAGCAATGGATGCACACAAGGTGTTTGACAAAGGTCCTGAACGAGAAATGGGTAATAATAGACAAGCAACCAGTGATGGGATTCAAGAGACTCAAGTTATCCCGAAATTTAATGAGTATTTTGTTGAAGGGAATCCAAGTAAGAAGATGGTGCAGGTTTCTCCTGGGACATCTAACACTAGTCCAGAAAATTGGCTTGTTAATTCTTTCAAAAACACTTATGCAGTTATGTGGAATGCCTTGTGGATCAAAAATTTGATATGTTGCAATATGGTTGTTCAACTAAAGGCAAATGTGATAAGATCATCATCATTGCACCGGTAAAGCAAAAAAAAAGAAGCAGGTGTTTGAGTTGATTCAAAGAGCCAAATATGGGTCCATTGAGACGTTTCATAAGTTTTCTCAACAAGGGAATAAAGGAATTACTTATGCTAAATACTCTGAGGCTGCAGCACACAGGAATTTGGAGAAATTCTTATTGCATTTTCCAGGAGGACAACCCAATATTGGTCAAGGAAATTGGACCAATGTGTCAACCACTATGTGTCCTCGAAGGGCTGTGAAGCCATATTAGGGGACTCTCCCCTGCAACTTGGTCCAAACACAGAGGTGGAGAAGCCGGTTAATCCATTAGTCTTTCTCCTACGACTCATTCTAGGTGCAATGGCAGGAGTTTACTATGTGTTGGTTACCTCTGTTACTTTGGTGCCTTTTGTTCCTGATTCAAGAGCTAAACAAATTTTAAAGGGGATCAATGGATCAAATGTGTATGTGACACCTTATGGCCTTTTGGCACTTTGAAATGCCCACGTGTTCTTAAATTGTGTTACAACACACTTTGATTTTTTGGTATGTGCTGAAACTGGAAATTATATAGCAAAGAATGATGAAATTAAGCAGTTCCACAACCTTATGTTACTCAGCATGCTTAATGAGTTTCATGACTTGAAATTGTGTTATGTTGCTCGTGTGAGTTGACTTGCTAAACAAAATTAGTCTCACATAAGATTTGGTGATTATAATGACAGTCACAAATAATGGTAAAATTAGTCATCAGTGAATCAGTGAGAGTCATCATATATTTTATTGTTTGTGATGGCTTGAAAATTCCATTACAAAATATTTTTTTTAATAATTACAAATAAAAGTCGTCACAAAAATTAATCTTTTTTAATGATTGTCATGACCGTCACAAATTATTGTTTTGATTTTTTTATTAGAATATTAGTGATAGTTTAAATGCAATCACGAAAAGACTATATCCATAAGTGATAGCTTAGTGCGTTACGAAAAATAAAATAAAAAATAAAAATAAAATAAAATTATTTTGCATAAAAAACTTGATGATTAATATGGTCATCACAATTATAATATATTGATAATAAAATTAGCCTTTACTAAGAGTCATCATATATACTATTATTTTATAATTACTTAAAAAGTCAATCACAAATTACTATGTTTTATAATTATTTTTTAAAAACCGTCATAAAATTTAGTCATGTATTCTTATTTTTCTAACAGGAATATAAAGACTCAACAAGTATGATTCGACTTGTTTGCTGTCCAAATTGAAAGTAATGACTGATCAAGTATGAGCTTACGTGGTTCTCCCTCTCTACGTCCATCCCTAGGGCTGAGCAAGTAACCAAATCGCCTCCGAAACCGCACCAAAAACCGCACAAACCGCACCAATTAAAACCGCACCAACGGTTCCGGCGTATGTTGCGGTTTTAGATGGGTTAAAAACCAAATTTACGGTTCGGTTTTGGTTACTGGTCAAAACCGCACGCATAAAACCGAAACCGCACCATGTGTTCTTTATTAATTTCCACTTAAGTTAATAGATATGTTCATGAATTATAAATAATATAATGACAAATTGACAATTAATACAAATTCATGTGTAATTGCAGGAAGATATGTTCATAGGTTATAATTTAATAAAGCCAAACTAAGCATTAATAAAATCAAGTTTAATTTTTCTTTTTCTTCCCTTTTCCCTCACTTCATCCAAATAGAGCATAAATAAAATCAGTTTTGATTTTCTCTATCCGGCAAGCTAGACAACTGGAGCAAGAATCCTTTTTAATACAGTGACGCTTTTAAGTTCTTAATGAGTAGGTTGCAAATGTGCAAAAATTTAATATCCAAAGGTGATAAATTGTAGGTTCAACAGTAAGTAGAGTGGTGACCAAAACTTTCCCCAAACTTCCAATAAATCTTCAAAGTAAAAAGAATATCGTAATTCGTAGCTTTGTTAGAGAAAATAATGCTTCCCGTGTGTAAACTGTGTGCTTGAAGCTAAACTGAAGTAGTTTAGTTAATCATTTATGTGATAGTGTATGCAGAAAATGAATAAAAATATCACCTTTGCTATACATTTAGAATTGGATGGTGGGCTATACATTTCTTCTTCTGACTGAATTGGATGGTGGACTATACATTTAGAATTGATTTGTCCATTTGTCTAAGCCCATACCAAGGAAATGGTTGATTTAATTTCAAATAAGGAATATTAGAAAATTTTTAAAAGATAGAGGAATTTGTTTTTCATTCTTAATTTAAATTATATAAAAATTTGTTACCTCAATTGGTTTTGTAACCGAAACCGCACCAAATGAAACCGCACCGCACATTTTAAAACCGCACCAAACCGCACCATGCGGTTCCATGTGCGGTTTTAGATTTGTGAAACCGCACCTAAGCGGTTTCGGGTGTGGTTTGAGCTTCAAACCGCACCAAACCGCACCATGCTCACCCCTATCCATCCCTTATGAAAAAGCATCCTATTTTGAGATTAAAAAATTAATTTGAGAATTAATAAATTTTAAAATTGATGCACAATCTGTTTAAATTTAAAAAATTAAAATTTTGTAATTAATAGAACTTTTAAAATAATTTGTAATTTACTTACAATTGTATTTATTAAATTCAAATAAACTTATATCAGTTTTAATTTAAAAAATTAAAATGGGACTCTTTTATTTGAATATGTGTATTTTTTTATACTTTTGACCTAATTAGTTTCATTTTGTATAATCTGATTAAGGGCATTTTTATGTCAGATATCAAATGATTCACTGACTTTTACGTGTAACCAAAAGGGATTTCGAATTATTAACTTTAAGATTCTTTCTCGGCTAAATTTCAATTTTAACCCTAAACTTTAATCCTAAAATTGATTTGCACATTAAATTTTATCTTGAGCTAAATTCACTCTATACTTTTAGTAGAAAATAAAATACACCACCTGCACTATTTTTCGAGAAATATTCACTACAAGTCTTATTACGACATTAAAACAGGGGTAATATAAACTAACCATTAAAATTTTAACAATTATTTTAAAACGATGATATGGACGCTTATATATTTAAAATAATCGTCTAAAATTCTTAGTGTTTAGACCATAATATGTCTGTTTTAATGACGTAATAAGACTTCTGATGAATGTTTGACTGACAAATGGTGTGGAGGTGCATTTTATTTTTTCACCAAAAATAGTGCATTTAATTCAGAATAAAGTTTAGAATGTAAATCAATTTTAGAGTTAAAGTTTAGAGGTCAAATTGAAATTTAGTCTTCTTTCTCATAATTCTTTGCCAATTAGTCAAAGTTATTTAGTATATCTTCCGTTATAAATTATAAGATTATTGCTGACTTTAAAAAGTTAATTTGAAATATTTTTAGATTTAAAATTAAGATAATTTATTAAAATTTATAAAATAATAAATTTTATAATAAGTAGTATTTTTAGATAGTTTATAATATTTATTATCATGTTGACTAATATTAAAGAAATTCATTTTAAATTTAAAAATGTCTTAAGTTAACTTTAAAAGGCAATGATGAATATATTTTGGAACAAAACAAGTATAATTTATAATTGACTTAAGAGTAATGTTAGGGTTTAATTTAATTTAATTTTTTAATCTCATATAGGTCTCAAGTGATGTGTTATTAACTATTTGATAGAATTCTGTTATGTATTGCGATAAATTTATGTCGAATTGCAATTGCAAAACTTATCAATACATGAGATTGGTAGGAATTATAAGAGAGCATCACTTATTACACATCTCTTCAAAAAAATTATCACTATATCCACGTAATTGACAATCAAAAAGTGGACGTAAACATTCTCAATATATATCATTACTGTTTCGATAATATTTTATGACATATATAGCCAATTATATAAGATTTATCTAATCAATTTATTAGTAACACATCATTCGAAATACTTTTTAACACCAAATATTTAAGAGCCCTTAACATTAACCTTGAGTTAAATTAAATATTATCCACAAAACTAAAAATAAAAAATACAATACATAAAGTCACAAGATATATTATTTGAGTTAAAATTTTGATCCACTGATAACTCATATACAAACCGTGTTAGGATCATGACACAACATTAAAATAAAGATAATAATTTTTAATATAAATATTTTATTAATAAAATGTTAAAATACACTACTCATATATACATTGACACTGCATGAAATTTTAATTCATATTATTTTCCTTAACCTTTACTTGAACCATATGTATGACTTTATTTTCTTTTATAACATTATATATGGAAAATATGTATGACTTGGTCAAGTTAAACAATGAACAGTTGTCAGTAGTCCCTATTATTTTTCTTTTAGAACATTGTATATGGAAAATATGTATGACTTGGTCACGTTAAACAATGAACAGTTGTCAGTAGTACCTATTAAGACAAATGAAGCCTTTGAGTGTGGGGCCATATCTGCTCCAATCAAACAAGGAACTTTTGAAACACGTCATTAATTAATTACAGTCATTAGGGCAAATGGAATCGATACGAGACTTTTTAAATTATATAAATATTATTGGTAAAGTGATGATTTTACACTATTGAATTGAAACTTGCTAACTTTATATTTTTTAAAAAATTTGAAAATTTTAATTATGTTAACAATAATTAAATTAATTTTTCCATGATAAATAAGAATATTACAAATTTTTTTAATACAATCAAAACTCCTTAATCAACTATATATAATTAAAAGCACAAATTTAGTTTCACCCATTTTTGATTTCACAATTTTTTGATTCAACTTTTTATTTTTCTACTCAAATTAGTATAAGTGCTATCCAAATTTATAATAATTAAATACTACCCAAATTTGTAAAATGTTCACACAAAAAAACTAACCTATTAGAAAAAAAAGATATTATTTAGGATAATTCTATTATTACAATTTTATTAAAATATTGAGATATCGAAGAAATCTCTTGACATATATCACACGATCTATTATATTAATATCAGTAATAAATTTCAGTTAAATTAATGACCTAACTAAATTAAATAAAACTTGAAATTATACCAAATCACATGATAATTAATTGTATTAATATATGTGATTTTTTTAAAACATAATAATTGTAAAATTAGTTGAAAATTTATAGTGAATTCATTACTCATTAATTGTCAGAAGTAAATTAAAACTTGAGTTTTATACTTTTATTCACATTAGAATTTTTAACAAATTTTGTCAATATAAACACTAATATAAAATTTCATTACAAACTTAAATAAAATTATAATAATTATTTTCTCATAATCATTCCAAGGGACGTATAATATATAATTTAATATTTAATATTTAAATAAATATTTAATAATTTAATAAATATAATTATCTTCTCAAAATCTTAATTAAATATTTATATATTTAATAATATAAAAAACTATTATCTATACCATTCGTACTTCACACGATATTGATGAACTTATTTTTAAAAAATTAAACTCCTTGATTTTTAAAAATAAAGTGTTGTTAAATTTTTATTAAACGGTATAAAAATATTAATTTATACAAATATATCGTGACATTATTTTTTTGTTACTATGGAATTTTAGGTGTAAGGGTTCAAACTAAAATATATATATATATCAAGTCTTAAAACCAATGCCGATGCGTGTAATTAATTTTTTTTATATACTCCTTTCTTCCCTTTTTAAATGTTATTTTAGAGAAATATTTTTGTCTTTTAATATTTGTCGTTTGAGAATTTTAACTAAGCTTTAATTGCTTAGTTTCAATATTATCCCAAGTATTAAATATAACTTTGGTTTTATCACTGTTTTTTGTCCAATAAATAACACTCATTTTTTTAAATATAGACAATTGATATTATATTTAATATTATACAATTATTTTTTTAATAGTTGTGCACAACTTTAAAACGACATATAATAAGAGAGGGAAAAAGTATATAAATATTCAAGCACGCGTATTATAAATATAAGTCAATGACTTTCACAAGTGTCATTAACTCAAAGATGTGGAAGAAACCAACCAAAATCGATTTCCCTCTCATCTTCTTCTTCTTCTACCTCTGTATTGTAAGTTTTTGTACAGAAATATTGGACATGGCACAGAGTGAAGAAATTGGAGTAAAAGTGGGAGTTGTTCTTGACATGGAAACAAGGTTGGGGAAAATGGGTTTTAGTTGTATCCAAATGGCCCTTTCTGATTTCTACGCCTCTCATTCTACCTACAAGACCAGGCTCATTCTACACACCAGGGACTCTAAAGGAGATGTTGTAGGGGCAGCTGCTGCTGGTACTCTCTCTCTCTCTCTCTACTCTCTGTATTTCTTCGAAATTCTGATTTCCGGCAATTGCAAATGAACAGTCCTTTTGGACAGATTATAAAAAAAGTATTTTATATATAGATAGTGCATTTCATATGACCTTTATTATACACTTATTATATAGATATAACTCTTTATTATATAAAATGCAACTTGTTCCGTAAAATGCATGCTATGGTCTGAAATCACTATCCATTTATCTGTATACATTTGCTGCTAAAGTATTTGTCTGCAAATATATATATATATATAGAGAGAGAGAGAGAGAGTTGATAATACTACAAAGATACCTTTATATGAATAGTAAAGAAAACTAACACCCGTGTGAGTAAAATCTTGGTATAAATATATTATTATTATTATTATTATTATTATTATTATTTTATTTTATTTTTACAGAAATAACAATTCCCGACAACAGTATAATGTGTTTCTTTGTGTATAATTTTACGTGCACAAATGGTCCTTACATGTCTAAATTTTATGAATTGGTTAAGACAAGCAAAACTGACTGTGCTCAAAGGAGTATAATTTTATGATTGTAAAGTATCTCAAGTATCTTCATAAGTCTCTCTTTTGATTCCTTCAAAAAGATAAATTTTGGGGGTACTATCAAAATGGGAATTATGCCTTCAAAGAGATTTTCATGTCTTCTTAGAGCTTGCACATATATAGTAAACAATATTCTCTAGTTTGTAATTAATTGTTTTAGGGTATTTTGGCTATGTACTTGAAAATATTAAGAAAATATAAGTATATGAAAATATTAAATATATATAAGTTTATGGTATATTTAAAAAATCTAATTAAAACAACTTAAAATATAAGTGTTCTAGACTGATTAGAAAAAAAGGTCATCAATCCTACTTTGTAGGTTATAGTTTTTTTTTTATATAATTGTACGTTTTTATATTTTATGTAATTGTGTATAAACAAGTTACAACACACTACTGACTATATTTTATCAAGAACTCAAGTTTTCTCTAAATACAGTACAAATGACAATTTAGAATGTCCCAATAAGTTCTTATTTCCGCTCTTCTTTTTTATTTTTATTTTCTTCTTAATAGCAGAAAACATTTATTTTTTTAATCTAAAAAAAAAGAAAAAAAAAAGAGTAGTGTTAGACTTGGCTCAAATCATGCGGTAGTTGACTATAGCCTAGTGACAAACCGACAATTGACATAATCACGTGCGTACGCCATGAATCGTTTTATACAATTTTAACTCGAAAAGAGCTACTATTACTTGAAGGTTTTTTCTTATTCTATTATCCTTTTGAAAATACTAAGATTTGGCATAATATAAATTAAAATATTATTGAATACATGAGAATATTATTTTATGGATTTGTGAGTAGTACTGAACTAAAAAAAATGTATGAAAATTTTGTTTTTTAAGATTATTGAGATTCCGTTTCTTTAATTTCTTATAAAAGATATTTAAAATTAACAAGAGAACATGTCAATTCACCTTTGAAAATCTTTTTAAAAAATCAGTAAAATAACATGATATACCTTTTTTAGGGAGACCGACCGTATTCTATGAATATTATTTTAACTAATCTTCTCAATAAGAATAAATTTGAAACATCGGTTTATATATATATATATATATATATATATATATATAGGGTCCGGATCCAGTCCGGGATCCCGGACTTTGTAAAAATACGGACCTTTTTTTTTTTTTTTTTTTCTTTTTTTTTTTGAAACAACTAAAAAAAAATAATAATAATTATAGAACTGAAATTTTTACATAATACAATGTTTTGGGCGTGATTTGGATACATATAACAAAACATGTATGTACAGTCTGCGCAGACTGTACATACATGTTTTGTTATATGTATCCAAATCACGTCCAAAACATTGTATTATGTAAAAAATTCAGTTCCATAATTATTATTATTTTTTTTTAGTTGTTTCAAAAAAAAAAAAAGCAAAAAAAAAAAAAAAATTCCGTATTTTAACACCGTCCGGGATCCCGGACTGGATCCTTGGCGTATATATATATATATATATATATATATATATATATATATATATATATTAATCAATCTCTTTTTGCTGCATATTTGAAAATAATTTTGAAAAGATATCCTCAAAGAAAGTTTACTATTCATGTGAGCATTTTTTTTTACAAATATATTAATTTTTCTTGTATAAACATCAATTCCCATATATATAATATAGAGTAGACATATCTATAACAATATATAACAAGGCAAGTATCGAGTCACTTTGGTAGGTTTTGAGTCAACTCAGTAGTCCAATTTTAATGACCCAGTAGCTCAAAAAGTTTTTGTTTTTGTTTTTGTTAATTTTCATCTCTTCTAATTGGTCATAAATTTTAATATTCCAAAAAGTCAACTCAAAAGCTTAAAAATTATGTTTTTTTCACAAAATTTTAATATACATTTATTATTAAAGATACAATGTACCGTTTGTTATTAAGAATTGAGTAAAAATAAAAAAAATAAAGAAAAAGAAAAAGAAAAAGAAAAAATTTTTAAACTATCAAGTGGTCAAATTTAAACTGTTGATTTGATTTGAGATTAATTACAATGTCATTTAAAAATATTATATATAAAATTTATTTAATTAGTCATTTTAAGCACTCTGTACGAATTATTAAACATGTTTACAGGGAATAAGTTGATGAATATTTTAGGGAGGATTACTCGGTCTTGTTAGTCTTATAGTTGAATGTTGACTACGATAGCAATATATAAAAGTCTTGCTACTCACCGCAACATTTGACTTTGGAATTGCTTTTATTAACCAAGATTCCGATATCAAATTAGTATATTTTACTTCACATATACTAACATATTTGTGATATACTCCCACCAACCTCAATATAATGAATTAATTCCCTTTTTTACGTAAAATAAAAAATAAAAATATTTCAAAGTGTGGGTTCCAAATTTACAATATAATATTTAATAACACTTAATTACGTAACTCAAAGTTTTAAAACTTGTAGACCATAACAAAAATATTATATTTGAATAAAATAATTAGATATCTTTTGGGATCCATTATTAAAAATAGTACTCCCTCCAGATATAATTTAATTTTAAAATTAATTTGATATATTTTTAAATTTAAATTAATATAATTTTAGTTAATTTTAGTTAATAAACTACGAATATTAAGGTACCCCTAATTATAAAATTTGTTATTTTTAAATTTTAAATGAATCATTTTTGATTTTGAAAATATTTTAAATGAATTTTAAAAAGTTATGTTAGATCATGGGAGGATTATTTTTAGAATTAATCATTTTGTTAATTAGCCCCTAAATTATAGTTATTCTTTATATTTGTCCTTTAGTTGTTGTTTTTTTGTTTACTTTGTTCTTAAAGTATATTATTTTTCATGTTTAATCTCCAAATTATAGTTGTTTTCCATACTTAATCATTAAAAGATCGCTATTTTTATAAGTTTAGTCCCTTGATTTTAACTGTTTTACTTTTGGGAGATTGGACTGAGATTGTACAAATTTTAAGATTTGAGGGCGAAATACACAAAAAATCTAGTGAATTGACTAGAAGTGAAAAACAGGTAAAGTTTGGCTACTAATTAATGATTATCCCTTATTTTATACTCAATACTTTCCGCAGTAAGAGTTTCATATACACTTTTTTTTTGTTCCCCAAAATGTTTCCAATTTATATATAATAATATTAAACTACAATTGCCTTTAAATTTATTATCATTCACGACATTTCGGTCAAAGTGTTTTGAAGCTAAAATAACTACTTATAACTAAAGAGAATTATTCATAACTTGTTATTATATTATTTGGACTAACACATATTTAACCGTTAATAGGAGAAATGTGAAGTTCAGATTGAAAAAAACTAGTGTCATCACTAATGAACTTTAGCTTAGTTGGTATACTAGGCCTCTTGTAAAGTAAGAAATCCTAGGTTCAATCCTTGGAGTGGTCAGGATAGGGTGTGTGTGTTTAAATTTAGTCTAAACTATTTAAAAAAAAACAAGAAAACACTAGTGTCATCCACCACTAATAATAACGGATGGATAAAAAATCTTTTATGGACTGTCAAATATGTGTTTACCCGAATAATATCACAGCGAGTATTTGTTTTGAACGACGAGAGAGATGTGTTTATCTGAATAATAACATAACAACTATTGGTTATGAAACATCCCACTTACTAAAGTCTAAAAGTGATTTTGAATGTTTACATAAAACCAAATTTTTTTAAAATTTTGAAATTAAAAAGTGGTTTTAATACACCTCACTGCTCCCCCAACAACGTGCCTTTAATTAATCTTCGCTTGTTTGTTGATCCAAATGTTAATGCTGGATTTGCATATTTTGCATCTATTCTTCTTAATTTGCATTGTGAAAATTGGCAGTAGGTAGTAAATTAATCACCTGTTCATCTTTTGAAATACAGCTCTAGACCTACTAAAAAATGCTGAAGTGCAAGCCATCATAGGACCGTCCTCCTCTATGCAAGCCCACTTCATGATTGAACTTGGAAACAAATCACAAGTTCCCATCATTTCATTTTCTGCAACAAGCCCTTCTCTTACATCCATCAGGAGTCGATATTTCATTCGTGCTACCACAAACGACTCGTCTCAAGTAAGAGCCATAAGTGCTATTGTTAAGGCCTTCGGATGGCGATCAGCTGTGCCTATATACGAAGACAACGAATTTGGGGAAGGAATTATTCCATTCTTGACCGATGCATTGCAAGATATTGACGTTCGTGTCCCCTACCGGAGCATCATTCCAGCATCGGCCTCAGATGACCAAATTGCTGCAGAGCTTTACAAGTTGCAGACAATGCAAACTAGAGTCTTCATTGTGCACATGTGGTCAACTTTGGGTTCGCGGTTTTTTACCATAGCCAAGGAAAATGGGATGATGGATGAAGAGATTGTTTGGATCATAACAGATGGCTTAGCAAACCTTTTGAGCAGTATGGAGAATTCTGTCATCGATTCGATGCAAGGAGTACTAGGCGTTAGACCATACATTCCACAAACAGAACAGCTCGAAAATTTTGCCAATAAATGGAAAAGGAAGTTTCAACAAGATAATTCACTCGAGTATAATGCACAGTTGAATGTTTTTGGACTTTGGGCATATGATGTTGCCACTGCACTCGCAACAACAGTTGAAAAAGTTGGTGCATCGAATCTTGGTTACCAGAAAACAAAAACATCAACAAATTCAACAGATCTTGAAACATTTGGTGTTTCTAAAAATGGTCCAGAACTTGTCCAAGCACTACTGAATATTAAATTCAGGGGCCTTACCGGTCCTTACAGAATAATTGATGGGCAATTACAGCCATCGGCTTATGAAATTGTCAATGTAATTGGTAATGGGGGCAGACGAATTGGATTTTGGACAGCAGAAAATGGAATTGCTAGAAAACTGAACTCCACGAATACGGGAAAAAATTTGAGTTCAAAAGACAATCTTGGAGCTATTATATGGCCAGCCGATACGACAACTCCTCCCAAGGGATGGGTAATTCCAGTAGTTGGAAAGAAGTTGAGAGTAGGAGTTCCAGTAAAGGATGGTTTTAGTGAATTTGTGCGCATAACGCCAATTTCAGGCAGTAACACATCCAAAGTCGATGGATACTGCATTGCTGTCTTTGAAGCTGTCATGGCAGCATTGCCATATGCAGTTTCTTATGAATACATTCCCTTTGCAGCTCCTAATGGAAAGAGTAATGGTACATACGATGACATGATTTATCAACTATATCTAGGGGTACCTCTCTCTAGAGCTCTCTCATTATATTTACAGATACACATTTACATATAAATAGGAAAATGAATCATAGTCAAAGTTGGTTGAATCTAATAATTCGTCAAATTGTTTGACAAACTATATCAGTAACAGTCCGTCAAACTATTTGACGATTGAATGTTATAAATCAGTTCATCAAACAATTAGACTGATTATTGGATCGCACCCAATTGTAGCTGTGGATATAAATATATTTATGTGTACAGTATATTATGAATGATTTATAGCAAATGTCTGATATCATACTATTTGGACAAACTCATCTCTGACTGTCCATAGGAGAAATGGACAACCAAGATTTAACAGAAAAACAGAAATTGTTATCCGCTACTAATATAGACAAAAGGGTTAAAATTTTGAAATCCTGGTTGTCTATTTTTCCTCTTGACGGCCAAAGATAAGTTTGCCCAAATAGTTTTATAGCAGACAATTGCTATAGATCACTCTCGTATGTGTGTGTGTATATATGTACATACATACTTACAAGCTCTTCAATTGAACCGAAAAACACAACATTCTTTTTTGAGTTGTTTTCTCTCACTTGAAAGGTAGATTTTGTTTATATTTTCCCCTTTCACTAAACAGAATTTTGATGCTGTTGTGGGAGATACTACAATTGTAGCCAACAGGTCAAAATATGTAGATTTTACCCTACCGTATACCGAATCTGGTGTAGCTCTTATTGTGCCAATAAAAGACAACAGGAGGAAGAATGCATGGGTGTTCTTGAAGCCCTTGACTTGGGATCTTTGGGTTACAAGCTTCAGTTCGTTCGTTTTTATTGGCTTCGTGATTTGGGTACTCGAGCATCGAATAAATGAAGATTTTAGGGGTCCTCCTGCACATCAAGTTGGCATGATCTTCTGGTTTTCTTTCTCAACCATGGTGTTTGCGCATAGTAAGCTTCTTACTCCCCTTTAAATAACCAATGTTCCTAGCTATCATTTATAAACACAAGTCAAGGTGTGTTAAACACAACATCTACCACCTAGGATAGGCATAACAAATTTTACAAAAGACTAAAATGCAAAATTGTACCATGAATTTATCTCTTTGTGGAGATATGAAATTTGACTTTACGTTATAACAAACCGCTACTCGTGGTACAATTAGAAGTGCAAAACTATACCTTTTGGGCAGTTTTTCACGGCTAATTATACCTTAAAAAGTGCATTTGTCCACTAATAATTATACTTCAATAGAGGAATTTGCTATTTAGTTAAACTCAAGAACAAAAATATCACACAGACACAAACTCGGGAAAGTCTTGCATTTGTCTTCAGAAAATAGAGCACATACGTGTGTGAGATCTTGCAGGACATGGATCATTAGCACATGGCCTGCATTTGGGATGATGAAATTTATGCCTAGAATTGTAGGTGGAGCAATATTGACTCCAATTCCAGTTCTAAGTCATGGATTCATGCTCCCATGAAGCATCTCAAGTTCTTGAAAATTACATTATTGATGACTAAGAATTTTGGCACCGAGGCAGCATAACTAAAGTCATCTTGGCTAATTTCCATTTTTATACACCCTTTGTCCCAATTAGAATGTCATAGTCATGAACCATAATGTAATACAACCACAACTGAAGTAGACTATTTTACCCTTCTAAAAAATAGAGAGACAAGAACTATCAAGTTGAAGTATATGATCAAAACTTTATTTCCCTTCATCTTGGTACCAAGCTTTGTAGAGTTTACTAAAACAGGCAAATTTGTGCAGAGGAGAAGGTGGTGAGCAACTTGGCTAGGTTTGTTGTGATCATCTGGGTTTTCGTCGTGCTTATACTGACCCAAAGTTACACTGCTAGCCTTACATCCATGCTAACAGTTCAACAGCTCCAGCCAACTGTCACAGACATGGAAGAGCTTCTAAATAATAGTTCCAATGTAGGGTACCAACAGGGGTCTTTCGCTCTAGGTATGCTAAAGAAAAGGGGATTCGACGACTCCAGGCTTAGGGTATACAACTCTCCAAAAGAATTGGAGGAGCTTTTCACTAATAAAAGTAGCAATGGGAGTATCGCAGCTGCTTTTGACGAAATCCCCTACATGAAGCTTTTCCTTGCACAATACTGCTCTAAATACACTATGATCGAACCAACATTTAAGACTGATGGTTTCGGCTTTGTATGTTAAATCTCCCCCCCCCCCCCACCACTCCTCTATCTTAGTGCTTGTTCATTTACCAGTTTATGGAGCATTTAGTGTTTGGAGTTCCAAACGCATTTGAGAATCTTGTTTGTTTACAAACAACTTATTAACTCCAAAACAAAAACGTTTAGAGCTTAAACGCAGTACCATTTTTGGTGTGGTGGCCAAAAACACGCTACCACTGCAAATGCTATAAACGTTGGTAACTGAACATACCCTAACAAAAACATACACACACACTTGGCTGACCATTCCATTCATGTTATGTTTTATGGTTTTGCAGGCCTTCCCTATAGGCTCTCCACTAGTGCCTGATGTTTCAAGGGCAGTTTTAGAAGTGACAGAGGGCGATAAAATGGGGGAAATTGAAAAGGCATGGATCGGGCTTAAGAAAACTTGCCCAGATTCTAGCCTCTCGCTTTCTTCTAACAGTCTGAGTCTCGAGAGCTTTTGGGGACTCTTCCTCATAGCAGGAATTGCTTCATTTTCAGCACTGACCATATACATAGCAATTTTCATATACGAGCACAGGGATGTCTTGCGGGGCTTAGATCCTGAAGTTTCAACATGGAGAAAACTTGTGGTATTGGGCAGCCAATTTAACCAGAAAGATCTAGACAGCCATACTTTCAGAAAAGCTGAACTGTGTGATAAAAGTTGCCACAATGATATTGATAGAATTGGAACAGAAGCCTGGCCCCGAGGCAACTACTACACAGCTCCATCTACCTTTTCACTCCAGGCCTCTCCACATACTAACTGTCCGCCAAGTCCATCATCCTTTTCAAACCTTACCATCTTCCCCGGAGATCAAGGAAATCAGCATGGTGAATTGAATTCAAATGGACAAGTAGTTCAAGAGATTATGCCGGGCGTTGAGCTTGCTACTCCAGATCAAGAGAGGGAAAGAACTTCACAATCCTAAACATAAACTGTTAACAATTTTATTAATTATAGATGAAATGATGGAACTGCTATCCTGTATATGATTACAGAAATAGTGTTACATTCTAACATAGATGAACTGATGAAGATCCTTTCCTAACAGTCACTTCACCCTTTCAGAGCAGTAAACATCAAAACTGCACTTATTTCTCTGATCTATAGATTTCTTAGGGAAAAATCAGAGATATATTATACTCCATTTGTTTCAAAATATAAGATCATTTTTGGCTTTTTGAAGAACCAAAGACATTTTCAAATTCAAAATTATCGTAAATTCTTTTAATTTTAGTATTCATTAAACTATCTAAAAAGTACTAATCATTTATTGTTAAATAATTTTCACCGTAAGATTTATTGTTAAATAATTTTTGATATATCACATTAATTTTGATTTTAAAAAAGTCTCAAATTGACTTTTAAAAGTCAGTAGTAATCTTATAATTTAGAACAAAAAAAGTAGCATGAAAAAAATAAGCAGAACACGAAGAATTATTGCAAGTCTCTCCATAATATTTCAGGATAGTTGTATGATCTCAAACCAACTCAACAAGTCGGAGGATTTTGAAAATAAATCCCATATGTAAACGTAAAACAAAAAGGCAAGAGAAAATTAAGAACATACTCTTACTTCTATATTATAACATCATTATTGACATTTAAAAGTTAATTTGAGACTTTTTTTCAAACTCAAAATAGAGATGATTCATTAAAAAATATAAAAATAAATCTTACAAAAAATAATATTTTTATATAGTTTAATTAAAGAAATCCATGTTAATCTTAAAGTTGACTTCAAAAAGTCAATAAAATAATAATTTTATGTTTTGGAAAGGAGGAAGAATAAAACAAGAAATATAAGAAAATGATAAAATAAATTAATTCAAACCAAATGTATAGAAGTGAGAGGTTATAAATAAAATCAAAAGAACCAGATATTGAGAAAATACATACACCAACCCACGCTCGCGCGCGCACACATACACACTTGTGGTTGGAACAGTCAGATTTTTGCAGGTTTTTTGCCCATTTTGAGGTTCTTAGCCAGTATTTGTTGCTGCACCTTGAAAAGTCTGGACATAGCGCCTTCTTTTTCTGTCAGGGACTTGGGTCGACACAGCACTAGGAGCCGTATATATTGATACCTCTTTGTTTTACCATGATAGTCTTCCAACTCGTTATTAGCGTCGAAACGCATTGCCTTCGCCCACTTGTGACCTGCCCTGCAAGTAATGTGTTCGACGACGGACACTTTCCTCTATTGTGGAGCTTCCCCCCTTCTCAGCGCCATATACACTTCTCGTAGTAGCATCTAAGAAATTCCGGCTACCAGACGTGTGTGCTCGGGTAGCTTCACGATCATCCTCCTCCTCTGCCTTTTTTAGTCGCTTCCATCTTTGCTCTTCATGAAGCTCAGCATCCATTTGCATCTCGTGCAACTTAGCAGCTCTCTCTTCTTGTGAAAGTTCAACGGTATTATTCCGACGCTTAGACTGCGATTCATACCTTGATACAGTATCAGAAGAATTGCTCGGCTTTGCTGGATTACTAACTCTCCTCCCTTTTCTTGCGGATTCAGAATCCATCCAGCCCCTTGGATCGCATTTTTTAGGTCGACCTTCATTTTTTCCAGCAGGTGAGTGTTCTTTGTATTTCAAGTCCTTGTAAGAGTTCCTTTTTCTTCTTATATCTTCACTTGATTCATTTTCTGAATTTGGAGATGTTTCTGTTAAATGCTCGTCGTATTTTGCTCTCTTATGATTAATGGTACTTCTTCCTTCCCCTTCTGCAGCAGCACGTGAGGATTCAAAATGGTGCCTGGTTGATGAGTGCTTCTGATGCTTGGATTTTTTGTGCTTTTTTCCATGTTCTTTCACATCTGGAGTCTTCTCCTTGTGTTTCTTTGCTTCAACCTGCAAAAGACAATTGGTGTGCGCAACAGAATAAGCGAATGATTCCAACTATATTAGGCATGGAAAGTAGGATACAGTCTAGCAGGTATAAACACCGTCAAACCACAGCATATGTTTTTTCAACAGCCTGTCCATTTAAAGATGCCAACAAGAGTTTCTCCACAAAGGAACCATAATCAACTACCCTAAAGACTTGATCAGAGGATTCTACAGCTCAGTAGTTGAGGGAGTTGCTAAGAGGCAAAATAGTTGGAAAGGGGTTCTTTATCTGTGAGGACGGTCATTAATTTACTGTTCTTATGATTTTATTTCTTCAATTTTATTGTTTTCCCAAGTTTTAAACTATCAGTCATATCACTGAAGGTGGATGGAAACCTGTATGCAGTAGATGAAATAGGGAAGTTAAAAGAGGCAATTGAGGTTCATTGTGAGTTTCAGAACCTTTGACTATTTTCACTAGAAGATTAAAGAGTACACCAACAAGAACGATATGGATTAGGTTACTCTTGCAAGAATCATAGATGAGCATGATGGCCCAAAAGAAGTTGATGGGATGAGGTGATTCTGCTGGAAAGCGATGGTTTGGTGAATAGCCTAGAGGATGATGTAGTGTTCTAAAAATAGCTATGTAGACCTAGTAGGCAATGGAGGGGGTTCCTAGGCGTTTCTTAGGTAGACTAGGCGTTTTCTTAAGCAGTCTTATTTATTTATTTTTCTATTGTAGATACTTTTTATACTATATAAGATGTAATTTTTAAATATTTTACATGAAAAATTACCAAAAAAACAATCTTTTAAGGCTTAACATGTTCATTTCAAATATTGTAGAGTTTCAAAGCCTTATTAAATCGATATGGTAGAGGTATGATTCCGCCTAGGGCTGTTCATTTTAAGCGGTCGACTTTTTGCCGGAACTGGTTCAACCGTACCGGGCGGTTCGGTAATTTTTAACACCAGTCCAGTAATAGTAAAATAAATCGATAAAAACCGGTGTCGGTTCGCCTTTTTTAATGTTTGGGATTTACCATCCCAAACCGGTTTACCAGTTAGTACAGTATGTATATAATATACTCCCTCCGTCTCCAAAAGGATGACGGAATAATTTTCACACAAATTAAGGTAGTAAAAAAAATTAGGAGAGAGTATATTTCTTTTCAATCTACCCTTGTCCTCGAGTAGTGTGATTTGTTGATATTTGTGTGGGTTAATATATTTAATTGAGTTTTGGGTAGAGTGATAATTAGTGATGTGACTAGTTGACTATTGAGGCAAGTAAAATATGATAGTAAGTTGAGGGTAATTTTGTCCAAGTAAAAATATATATAGTACTTTTGTCATCCTTTTGAGGACAAGATTTTTTACCACTTAAGTTATCCTTTTGGGAACGGAGGGAGTAATATGTATACTCCTTCACTTCCATCCAGACTATTCTCTCTCCAACTTAAATCCCTCTCTCTTCCAGACAACTGATTCATCTCCCATTCTTACTTATTACTCTGTCACGGCATCATGATCTACCAGTACTACCACATACATTTTAACTATAAAAAACAGGAGTTATCACACATAAGATAATATTGGCGCAGTATAGGCCTTGCCTAGCGCCTAGGTGGGGATTTTTAGAACACTAGGATGATGAACTAAAGTGTCGCAGATGAAATAGTTAAGACAGATGAAGTTGAGTTGAATGAGGATACTGGAGTAGTTATTGGGAAGTCACACATTGGTGTTCCGTTTCCAGATATTTAAAATTCGAACACTAGAGGTTAAAGAAATTTCGAATAGTGGTGCTGACAACAAGCAAGAACTGCGTGGCAAGTTCAATGGAGAGAGACTGCATCAATTCACGTATAAAAATAAATATTAAAAAAAAAAGTGGTGCTTGATGACACCGCTGATATATTTGATACTTCAAATCAAGATGACAAGAAGGTATCTGGAAGATGTTTCAATGGACTGTGTAAAATAATCAGCAAGCTGCTAAAGTAGAAGGGAATGTGGAGAAGTAACAGGTCTATTATTTTTGAAGAACGGAGAACCTATTAAAATGCAGAACCTTCTCAAGGAATTTAACGAAGATTAAGATAATGTTGAGTTCATCATTCCAGAAGGTTTATTTAAAGCATCATGGAACACTGCGCAATACTTTCATAGGTGTTCTTGTTATTAGTGAAACCTAATTCAACTTTAATTCGGAGGTAATTGTAAAGCTATCCAAATGCAATTGACGGTGTGAATTAGGGTTTTCCGTAGTGCATCATATAAGGAGGGGATCCTGTATAATGTTGTACGATTTTTTGAGATAGTGAGATAGATTTACCGTTAGATATAACCAGACCTTTGGGTGAACCACGTAACTTTAGTGTCTTGCATGATTGTTTTTCTTTCAATTTCTATTTGCTATTGTTTTCGTTGCGCTGTTGTTTTTAAAAGTTCTTCCCAAAAAATCATGAAACAACATCTGAGATGTTTGACAACAAAAAGACATTTTCAGCTATCATGGAACACAACCTTTGATTTAATTATTATTCTTTAAAATTTTCAACTGGGATTGGGTAGAAAGTGATTTAATTATCTATTTTACTGATTGACTGATGGTTACGGTAATTTACGATGAGTAGGGATACTAATATTTATTTAGTTTATTTATGTTTTATTCTCTCATACTTTGTTATGTTTAAAGTAACCTTAAAACATCTTGCGGGTGGCTAATTCTTTGTGAAAATATGCATCAATTTATCTTGATTGCAATCAAGGTATACAAGTATTTAGGCGCAGAGCCTAAATCCTAGTTAGTTTTTAATTGTCATACATTACATTTTCTCCTTTTCAAGACAATCCAAAAATGAGATTCCACTTTCAAAGCAATGTTCGAAAAAGTTAAAAGCGGTACAACGCGTTTTTCTCCGGACGAGGCGATACGTAAGTCTAGAGGCAGAGCGAGGCGTAAGCCTCGATTAGAAAACCTAAAAGTCCCCAAAAAATTATAAAAAATGCTAATAAAATCATAAAATAATCCATCATTATAATCAAGGTCATAAAAGACATAAATAACCAACATCACCTTAATGTATCATTACAAAACATCAAAACAACATAATATATTAATATCATCAACTACTTATATAGTGATCATCCATGATTACCCACAAGATGATTACCCACAAGATGATTTTTCAGCCTTGTAATCCCTCCTTTACAAATTTTCTTACAAAAATTGCATTCCACATATAAATGAGATTTATTAATTCCAGGAGCTTCGGTGCCATATTTCCAAGCTGGATCTTTCTTACCCATAATAACAATTCACTGTAATAAAAAAAAACATGAACATATTTTTAAATGAAGTGAATAACATTATATATTATATTATACATTTTAATTTTGTTGGAACTTGTGGCTCATATGATGTGTATGAGAGGTAGGTATTGAGAAGTTCTCGTAAAAGGCCAGTACCGAGCGGAGCGGAGTGAGAGAAGCGGAGCGACCGAACGAAGCGGTGTCGAGAAGAAGAAGAAAATGACAGAGTCGAGAAGACGAGAAAGAGAGCGAACCTGGTGGGTGGTCGAAGTCGCACGAAGAACCTGCTTGGCCTCGCCTCTCTTCAATCGATAAATCTGTCAGCTTGAATTGAAGAACTGAACATACTTAGGTTTTTTTTAATTCAAATCAAGGCCTACGCCTTGATACGCCTTGAGGCGAAAGGCACTGAGGCGTAAGCCTTAGCCAAATGAGGCGCAAGCCTCTGTATTTCCCTTTGAGGCGTAAGCCTTGCCATAGCACATTGCCGCTTCGCTTTGAGGCGCGCCTCGAGGCGTGCGCCTTGAACGCAATTTCGAACCATGTTTCAAAGTAAACATATCAAAACTCATTACATCCAATTAAGTTTTGATCTAGTGATTATATTGAAGTTAATTTTTTTCATAAAATTTTGACTTTCAAAAGTTGACTTACATTTTGGGACAACTGAGTATATTAAATTCTTAATTGCCAGTTTTTTTATATACAAGTTTAACCCCAAATATGGGACTAGAGCAAGAAAAGTATACCATCTTGTTATTATTACTGAAAAGGAAAACCTCATGTATGTATACTTTGGTCCGCTTATCCAAATAAATACATTTGGGCCTAAGAACCCCGGAGGAGGGGGGGAATCTCTCTCTTGCCGTTTAGACTATGGAATTCATTGGTACATGCATCCTGTATTTAAGGGTTCCTTTGCTTAGTAAATTTTAATATGCCCATTTAACAAGTTTTCATCTATTTCACTAATGCCGGTCAACATGCAATCCACTAGTCTATTCAATTGGAACCTCAATAAAAATTTGTTTACTCCTTTTGTTCCACATAAACAGAGCCTGCCTATAGCTAATGCTAGCTATGGATCATCCCCCATATGTGTGTGTATACAATTAACCTATTGGAATTTATCTCACTAAAAAAATTCTTGAAATCCGTAAAAAAGTATAGAATACCCACAAAATATATCAAGCAATCCAAAAGAATTAATAGTAAGCCCATGAAGGAATGATCCTATTTTAGAGTGAACTTACAGATTTGCGAATCATTGCCATCTGGATTGGGTTATTCTTCACACGAGCAAGGGCTTCTTGCTCCCGCTGCCTAATCAAAAGCAAAGGATCTGAATGCAGTTTCCTCCATGCATCATTAGCAGATTGAGGCTTCTCCTCAAATAATGCCCCTGGCACAGATGGCTGTTGCTGCCGAGAGAAAATAAATAAATCACATATGAATGTCAAATAGTACCTCCATTAATGGCAAAAAAAGAAGACTTTTTTTTAAGCTAGCAAAAGTACAATCAATCTTATAAATGTAAAACACCCAAATGATGAATGATAGTAGTTAGTACCTTGGTAGAAGAAGAAGCAGATTTATGATCAGGCTCGGACTTGGGGACTGATTCTTCCAGTGATTTGAATCCATCAGAACTGCTGCTTCCCTTTCCAACAGCTAATCCAGAATCATACAGGAAATCCAATCTCTCTTGTTTACTACAAATCAATCAATTTGTTATTGATAATTAGAAATTGGGAAATGATTTGTATGAACTTGAATTGCGAACTAAGGTGGAAACTCTGAGCGATAAGATAGAATAATTAGGATTTGACTATTCTTAATTCCTTCCTATCCAATGTATCCACATACACAATCATTTATGTCGTCATAAGTAGCAAGACCCTTAGAAATATATGAACCCTAACCCTGATAGAATAAATTAGGGTGAGACCATTCTTAATTCCTTCATATCCTATGTAATATGTATCCACATACAATCGACATAAATTTGTCACTCTTAGAAATATATGAAACCTAACCCTAATTGCAGCGGGCTGCTGGAAAGAACAATCAAGAAGGGAAAATTATTTAGACTTACGGAATAAGGCCAGCTTGTTCCTGGAGAAGACGAAACTCGGAACGCTCTCTCTCCTCCTGGATCTGCTTACGGAGTTCCTCCAATTTCTTCTGTTCGGCGTCATGCTTCTGCTCCGCTTTCCACACGTTCTCTATGTTCCGAAGGCTCCCAGTGTGCCATCCCTTCTTGTTTAGAAACTTCAAAGCCATCAATCAATCGATCGATCTAAGCCACTCTCGTCTCTCTAAACCTCTCGCCAATTCTGTCTGTTGGATTTGATACCCAAAGGAAGGAAGCAGAAGAAACCGGGAAGTTTACACAGATATTCATGTACCTAGGCCCGAACCAGATGGGATCATGGGACCCGACCTAACCCGATGGTACCCCCGAACCCGACGACCAGAAATTGAAAACTATATTATTCTCGATTAGGGTACACACTGTAATTAAACCCGGACCGGACCGCCGGTCCGACCGGTAAAAACCGGAACCGGTCGGTACTCCGATCCGAATTTTTGAAAAAATCATTTTTTGGTCAAAAACCGGTCAAACCCGGTGACCCGGCGGTTGGACCGGTCGACCCAGTGACCCAGTCACCGGGTCACCGGTTTTACCGGTTCCCTACCTCAACACTTTTTTTTTTTTTTTTTCGAATTTGGTTGAATGTATCTTTGATTGAGTTTTAAGTTATGATCATGATTTAATATCTTTCTTTTCATATAAATTTAGTATTTATTTGAATTGTATAAAGTATAAACTATAAAGTAAACATTATACAAATAGATTTAGTTTTTTTTTATCAAATTTGATTGAATGTATCCTAAAGATGTTTATATTTATTTGTGTTTGATTTTATCACTCTTGAGTTTTGAGTTATGATCATGATTTAATATATTTCTTTTAATATAAATTTAGTATTTATTTGAATTGTATAACGTAAACATTGTACAAATAGGTTTAATTTTTTTTTTGTGTAGATAAATTGATTAATTTTACATATTTACTAAATATTTTATATAATATATAATAATAATTAATATATTTAATTATTTATTATTTATTACATATTAATGACGTCACTGGGTCAATAACGGTTCGACCACTGGTTGGACCAGTGACCCATCCACCCGGTACCTTTTCCGGTTCGATGAACGGTCCGGTTCTGAAAACATTGATAGGACATATCACATATCCTCCGATTTTTGATCCGAAAAAGGATGACTTAAGCCGTAATTTTATTTATTCTCAAAAGACAACAATAAATATATAAAGTAAATGGCAAGTCTGTCATTTAATGAGGTCTACTAATATAAAAAAATATTCATCACTTTGTGTACTCTTGTGAAATTACTAAAAAAAAATTTGAAACTTTTTTAATTCTCTTTCTTTTGCTTTACTTTTGTTAATTTACGTGAAAAATATATTTAGAACATACTTTTGAGGACAAAGGGAGTACATAGTTAAGTTATTTCATTAAAAAAATCTTCATATTTGTAATACTAGGTGTTGTTAATCATAGAAATATTGTATGTTGTTTCATTTTTAATTAAAATAGGTATACAAAAGTAATACTCTTTGTTCCAAAAAGATAACTAAATGTATAATTTTGTTTGTTCCCAAAAGGATGAGATAAAGTACATAAAGTGAGGGTAAATATGTCATTTAGTGGAGTCTATTAGTATTAAAAAAATGAATAACTTTATATAATCTTGTGGGGCCATTAAGGATAAATTTAGAATTTTTTTACTCTTTTTTCTCTAACTTTATTTTTCTTAATATGTGTGCAAATTGTATTTTACTCATTTTTTTAGGGGATGGATGGAGTATATAAAAAATAGAAGAATATAATTTGAAAAAAAAAGGAAGAATTCATGGCGGATAAAGGGAAGGGGGGGTCCCCCAAACCATGCCTATCTTGAGGGAACCGGAGAACCCGCCCAACATAGAGCCGAATTGTACATTTCTTAAAAACTAACTACACAAAGTGTAAAATGCTCCCTAATAACAGAGAAAGTTGAACTGTATGCTAAAAAAATGAATGTGTGTGGGAACATTGGATCTTTGATTTAGTTACCCCTATCTTGGATGATTGATGAGTGGGTTTTATACCTATAAATTGAGTATTTATAACTTGATGATTTGTGAGTTTTTAAGTATTTTCTGTTACTTTTATGTGTTTTTGTTTTATTTTGTAGGATAATAAAAGAGATGCATTGAAGTTGATGTTTGGAAGCAAAAATGTTCAAAATTATAGCTAAAGAGCACTGGAGCATATAACGACGGGTTTTAGTATCTATGGCGACAGGACATACCGTCGCCATAGCCCAAAAACATAACTGCACGCCACAGCGCCCGTTTCAAGCATCGCAGCGCTAGGAAGTCAGAAAAGCAGCGCAGCAGCACTGTTAAGTAGAGCCGCAACGTTGGGTTGGCGTGCTATGTTGTGATGCTGAGTTTCACTAAGATTGTGACGCTACGTTATGTCGAGTCCAATTTGGATTCAATGTCTACCAAGCCAAGGATGAATGGCCTATAAATACACATGAAGGCTGATAATCAAAGGGAGATATCAAACATCATAACATACCATCAAAGCTTGGATTTCTCATTAGATTTGAAGGAGCACAAAGGAGGAAAAGGATTGAAGGCTGAGTCAGAGAGCGAGACTGTGTGACACAGTTTTTGTTTTCTTATCTCTTCCTCTTATTTTTGTACTCTAAGATGCTATTTGATGTTGTGATGATGTTTTCCAACTTTGTTATGAACTAAATTTTAATTAAGATTGTAATGGAACCCAATGATTAGTTTAAATCGGTTTACTCTAGTTTTGGTTATTATTGGTTATATTTGAATCGTTTATCATATTTTGTGCTTATTGATGATTGGCTAGTTAGCAATTATTGTGATATAACCTAGATAAAATTGGAAGATGAATTCTAGGGTTAGATCTGAATATGATAACATGTGTTCTTGATTATTCTTCTTAGGATTGAATAACATGATTTGTGTATATGATATGAATATACTTATATTCACATGTAACTTTTATGAGAATCTATTCTTAATGAATCTTGTTCTAAGTTATTTCACATAGGAATATAGTAATTTAATTGGAAAAGATATTTTTATCAAACCATCGAAAGAGGTTTTATAAATAATTGTGAATTTTCAGTTAACGATTTGGTATGATTAATTAATTGAAAAGAGAGTGAAGAGATTTAGGCGAAATATTGGGGGAAATTGTAACCTTAGTATTTTAATCTGGTGTTAATCTTTCTTAGTAATAAAGTTTAGCTTTAAATTAGTATTCTCAACATCTTAATTTTCAATTGTTTAAATAAAATCAAGTTGATATAAAGTTAGTAGTTGGTTAATATTATTAGCATATTCCTCGTGGGATCGACACTCTACTTACTACTATATTACTTGTTGATCCCATATACTTGTGTATAATTGTCAATTACCAAATTAGACAACAACGATCTTCGTGGTATGTTTACACCGTTAGGCGCTAGATAACCTGCAACTCTAGTGAAAGTCTTAATATTAAATGGGTAATAGAGCCGAGGAGTTTTTCCTAATGGGTTACTACATAAAAGGGAGTGAACTTGTTAAAATTTAACCTGTTATACTCGATTATGTTATTCCCAAATGTATAAAAGAGATCTAGAAGAGGTGGTTGAATAGATATAATCACACAAGTTAATTTATGGTAGTATTAGCACAACGGAATAGTTAGAAAACCCCTTCAAACGTTAAAAGAAAAGGCAAAGTTGTGAATTTAATGTACAAGAGTAGAAATCAACAACAGACAAAATTGTAGAGTGTACAACATATAAAAATGCAAAAATAAAATGTGTAGAAATACACAAAAAATTTAATAGGTTCGGAACACAAAAGTTTTCTAGTCCTCTCTTCTACTCCGAGAGTAGGGATGATCCACTAAAGATAGGTGAGGTTATATAAACCACAGTTCACTAAGAACTATTACAGTAGTGACTCACTAAGAATCGTTCAAGTCACAAAGACTTGGTATACAAGAGATCACAAAGATCTATAATCACAAAGAGAATGTGTTGTTTGTGTTGCTGCTAATTGGCTTTAAGCTCCTCTTCAAATGTTTTAGCAGTAGACAAATTTTTTCTCCTGATCGTAGGGTGGAACATTTGAACACTTTTTAAATTTTTGAATCATGAGAGTTAGTCATCTTTAATGTTGTTGTAGCAATCTTTTTATAGACACTCCTTGGAATTTGCCCATTGGATTGTTACTGTTGCACCAAATAGCTAGCGACACTTGTCAACATTTAATTCCTTTGACTTCAAAATCTTATCTGTTAGACCACAATGTGTCGCTTTCGTTCATACTAGGTTTGGTGCAATAACAGACGTGTGTCCTTGTCTTTACATAGCTAGCTGTTGAAAAAGCTGCGTTGTCTCTACATCTTTATCACTAACTCATATAACATAATATCAAATTTGAATAACGGTTGTATGACCTTTGTCATAAATCTGCGACTTGCTGTCAGACCTCCGCTGGCTAATCTTACTTCTAGTGCACAATCGTAGGGTTAGTCTTCAGATTGTTAAGTTACCTTACTCAATGATATTAACTTTATGTTTCTTAAAGGCGACTGTGATATGACTCTACATTTTAGCTTTTGCTCAATGATCTTAGAGTAATTTCTGATAGACCTATCTGTCTTCACTCTACGATCTTAAAGTTAGCTCAGCTTTCACTCAACAAAATGCTTATCTTCTTTGATCGACTCCAACTATACTATTTATATGGCTTATCTTCTTTGTTCAACTCCAACTATATTATTTACATGGCTAAGTCCTACGATCATGAATCTACCAAACAATTAGATCCCTAACTAAGTCATTGTACAAAGAATATCATAAGGACTTTACAAAACTTACTTGTTTTACAAATATACATTATTGATCAGTTATCATTAAATTTAAATAAGGTAAACATAAATACAAGTACTAACAATCTTTTTGATAAGTGCATTTTATTCATTTATTTTCATTCCTTTGTATTTAGTTTATTGCATGTTTTATTGTGTATATGCACTTATTAGGTTGTTTATTGATTTCAAGAGAATTCAGGGTCAAAAGTGGAAAAAGATGGAAAATCGAAGCTTAAACGAGAAAAAGTTGAAAAGTTGGAAATTTTGAGGTTCTCGCCCCGGCGAGAACTTTGTACTAGGAATTCTCGCCTCGGCGAGAAAGCCTCTGCCCGTTTTCGCCCCAGCCGAACCAGATCTCGCCCCGGCCCAGACTTCTCTGGAGTTTCTCGCCCCGGCGAGAAACTCAGTACAAAAATTCTCGCCCCGGCGAGAAAGGTAGCGTTGACCAAGTTTGACCAGCTTTGACTTTTTGTAAATTTTGAGGATTTCTATTTCAGATTGGATTCTTAATTCTTAGGGACTTAGGATATTATCTTAGGACTATAAATAGATGTTTTTAATTTATTATTAGAGAGATCTTGACAACTACAATTGTAACCCTAATTGGAGGAGATTGAAGGCATGTCAGGCTAAACTCTTACTTTCAGTTCTAAGGAATGTTGAACATTTTTCATAATTAATGGTTTAATCAGGTTTTATTTATTTATTCCTTCTTACATGAGATTTATTCTGATAATCTGATTGAACTGTTTATATGTTATTGGATTGATTGATTTGATTTCTGCAGGATTAAATTAATTAATTAATATCATCTGCTAGATTAAGATATAGTATTAAGCAAACGATATTGTATCTGATCATAAGTAGCAATTGATAGTATCTGATTGTGGACAAGCTTTTGGATATTATTAAGGTTATTAGAAGGCAAGTTAAATAATTCCTGATTGTGTAATTGTTGCTTGGAATAACCTAATTCTCTAATTCTTCATGCTGCTTTTATATTAAATTTAGACGGATAGTTCTAGGTTATATGATAGTTAGGGTCTCTTGAGGCGATTGTCACATTAGATTTACACATAAGGAGAATTTCGGATAATTAGCGATTGCGGTTATCTAGGGTTATTAATCTCATTGAAGGATAAATATTGTTAAACTTGACTTTTTCATAATTGTGTTAAGGTGATACTGAACTGAAGAACTGAAGCTTTTTATTCATTGATCATTCTTAATTACTTTTGTTAGTTTAGTGAATCAAACTCAAAACCCCCCATTAATAGAAATAATAGGAATATTAGAATAAGTAAAAGACTAATTCACTTCTCTGTGGGATTGATCCTTGCTTGTCATTATACTAAGTTTTGTGCTAGTAGAGTGTTAGTAAGGTATTAATTTTGGAGTGTAAAACGACAGCTTCCACTTTCCCTATTTTATGATGACAAAACAAGTACTTTTTTATTATCAATTTTCAATCTCTATAATGCAAGACAACACATAACATAAACATGTCATATATACAATGAGCAACTGTATTGTCTAGAGAGAAAATATGAACTTTATTGATTGAGTAAACAAAATTACAATGTATGAATTGAAAAAAAAATTACAAGAAATTATAAATCTCTCCATTCATCCTTTCTACATTTCATTTCTTCTTCAGTTTCTCTTGGACCTAAGGAGGCTTGTATTTGAACTTCTCCTTCTCTGTGCACCCCCTAAAATTTTAGATTATCATATCTGGGGTCATTGATAATTGGCAGTTTGGATTTAGTGGGTGTTGTCCCACTTGAAGGTGGTATAGATCTTGATGTCTGACTCAATAGAATGGCTGACATTATAGGACCAGGGGTAGATGTTGATGATTGATGTTGAACTCTTGACTTCCTTTCTCCCTTTTTGTCATCATATTTTCTCAGTTCTTCTACCTCTTTAGTTAGCTACCTAACTTATCTACGAGCTCTTTGAGTTGTTATATGGTTAAACAAAAGTCATTCTGGAGCTCCTGAAATTATTTTTCAGAATTAATGCGTTGTTGATGAGATTGAGCTAAAGCAGTGTCAGTTCTTACATTGGTGTCATTTGTGGCTTGTTTGGGATCTATAAACTTGCCGCTAAGATCGAAAACTTTATTTGAGAGAAGTTTGACAACTACTTGATTTGCTTCTTGCAAAGTCTTTACATGTTCTGTGTTGGTATCTAATTTCTTGAAATAAATTTCATTTCATTTCTGTTGTGGTTTGTGGACTGAATCAACAAGACCCATCATATGTCTTCCAAATTTCTCGCCCATTTCCCTAGGAATTGTTGTTACAACCATTGCTATATCATTCATTCTCTTTTGTAGATTCTCAAAAGTTAGCTGATATTCAATAAGACAATTATCTTTAATCTCTATCAACATCTTGACAAGTTAGTTCTTTGCAGGCATAATACAGAGCCTTGAAAAAAGCTAATTCATCATATTTTCAAAAAAAAATTATGTCTGAGAAACAACTTAAAAAGGTGTTTCTGCTGTATGTGCTTGTACAAGAGGTCTAATTATGATCTCTCTATTAAAACTAGAAGGAATGTCAGTGTTATTAGGAGTGGATGTAGAAGGTATATGGGAAGGAATAAATGAATGTTTATATATTTGTGTGTGTGAGGATGAGGGTATATCTGTAAAAGTTTGGGATGTGGAAGGAGTATTAGTATATACAAAATCTGGTGTTTGGTTTGGTTGAGATGAAGAAGATGTAAAAGGCTCCACGATCGGTGAGCTGTGAGGCTCTACGGTCGGAGAGTTATGAACATGTGAGGTTTGTTGTGAAGGTTGTGGTGAGGGTGATATGAAAAATGTATATTCAGGAGTATTTGAAGGTGATTGGGATGATGGTGTATTATGTACAGGGGAAGTGTTTATCGGTGAAGAGTTTACAAGTTCTTTGATCATAGAGTTTTGGGACTCTACGATCATGGGGTGATATTCAAAAAGGATTAAGAGAGAGTAAGAATGTAAAGTTTAGAACCTTACATTATGTGAGTATGCAACTTTAGTAGAATGGCACTCTACGTTCGTATTGTTGGATTCTATGATTTTTTCATAGCGCGAATTTATGTCTTCTTCCCTTACCTTAGAGATTCCGTCACTAGCCTTGGCCAAAAATTCTAAATTGATATACACGAATCTTTTAAGAATGTTGGGTGGAGAACCTAAAGATGATGTATCAGCTTCAATAAAATTTGTGAGCTTTACTCTTCCATATTTCATGACACGAGGGTGATAATTTGCAATGATTCTCTCATTAGAAAAATTCTTGAACGTCCAACTGATTTAGCTGAGATCTCCAAGGACTTGGGTTTTGAAGAGAGGCATCGTTGGTAAGAAGTTGTATAATGAGTAATTGTAAGACCCCAAAAATTTTAATAAAGAGAATTTATTTTTCTTCTTATTATTATTTTAAACAGAAAGGTGTTAAATCGATAACGATAAAGTTATTAGTGAAATGTGACAATTGAGAAGTCTAGTAATAACGCTAAATCACTATTCACACGATCACTATTCACGGGGGACTATTCACACTAAAAACGCTTTTACACTTTCTTCGACCTTCGAATTACGTCATAACATTTATATAAGTTGGATACGAAATTATACGGTATAAATACGAAAGTACTATTCATATGAATATACTATTCATTTATACAAAAAGTCAAACCTATATGTTGGGGAATATTCCTTCTGTCGGAGAATATTCTTTCTGTCGGGGAATATTATATTCGGTACCGTACGACGGCGCCGAAATAACAAAATATTAGTGGGCCCCACAATGACAATATTGTCAACGATAGTGGGCCCTATTGTCGGATATTGAAAATGACAGTATTTTGTCAACAGTATTATCACCGGTAACTGTTGAAATACCCGGTAATAAAAAGAACAGTAAAACGCGTTATTCCACAGTAGTACGCGGTATTTCACAGGCACACGGTGTTGCACATTATTTTAAATTATTGATTCAATAATTGATAAAGTAGCAATTGCTCAGTATTTTGATTCAATAATTACAATAACATCTACATGATACTTTTTATTATTTGTCATGGCACTGTAACTCATATTATTTGATATAATATTTTAGCATTATTGACGGATTAAAAGTGGAGTCTAACTTAGGGATACCTAATTGAAATTGTGAAATTCACATGCAATGAACTATTGGTTCACACGATGGAACTATCGGTTCACATGTGGGAACTATTAGGGGATGCTATACAAGATTGATAATACTTGAGGGATTATATTAAAAATAGAGGCAAAGATGGAGGTACTAAAGTGTAGTAAGTCGAGCCCTTATTATGCAATTAATGAAACTTGGTTTTCCTATAAATAGGAAGGATTAGCTTAAGAAATCTTCACACCTTCCTTGCTTATACTTCCTCTCTCTCTCTAAATTTCTTGAGTTCTCTAAGTGTGCTAGGCTAGTGTGAGTATTTGTGAGAATACTAGTATTGCCCAAGTTAGTAAACTTCATAGAAAGCAACATCCAATCACTTATTAACGAAGGTAGGGGATATCATTTCTTTCATACTCTTATGCAATATCATTTGCTTCTATGTTCGTAAGTGAAATTATACTCATAAAGGTTGTTATTCATTTCGTATTAATTTGTGGGGATAACCTGTCTATGCGAATTGACGCACGCCTGATGAATATCCTTTTGTATTCATTCCTTATTACTCTGTAGGAATAACCTGTATGTACGGAGTGTCGTACCTGGTGAATATCTCTTTGCATTTATTCCTTATTAATCTGTGGGTATAACATGTGCGTGCGGATTGACGCATGCCTGGTGAATAACCCTTCGTATTCATTACTTATTAATCTTTTGTGAAAATAATCTGTTTACGCGGATTACCGCATGACGGGTGAAAATTCATTTGCAGTTTCATATATTCTTTTATACTCGTATAACGTATCATTTCTTTTGTACTCTTTAAGGGATATCTTTTTCTTTCACATTTCTCCATTTATGATAAGAAATCTCTGTTTGTTTCCAAAACCTTATTTTAAATGGTGAAAATCCCTGAAAATTTGTAGAATATCCTTAATAGTTGCGCTTCATCTAATATCATTTCACCTGAATCTTTCTATTTCGTTTGATACGATATAGTTGAATCGTGAATTTTATTCTTGAATATCATTCTTGAATTTGACTCCACAATTTGGTCATCATGTTGGCAATTTGGACAACCTTCGACACTGGATAAATTAAACATTCATTCTTATTCTTGATCTCACTGTATTCATTCTATATCATTGTCATCATCCTCATACTTAAATTGTGGTGATAGTTCTCTTTGGCCCGTAGTGCAAAAATGAACTAGCGTGATATGATTTTGACTAAACTGTATATTGGTATAATCATGACTTTTGGTGTTATAAACAAAGGCGTATGGTGAAAGTTCTCTTTGGCCGTAGTGCAAAGATAAACTGGCGTTTGACATGATCATGACCGGTGATGTTACAAATAAATATCTTTGGCACATAGTGCAAAGAGAGGCTGTTGAATATAAACTGTTGATTTGGATGTTCATAAACAGGAACTGTTGATTGGTGTTACAGGGATAAAATATTGGTAGTAATCCTTTAACTTATAGAAGATGGTAGATATTATAATCTACTTGACTCTTCTAATGGATTGTTCGTTCCGCTGCAGTTGTTGTTATTGAACAATTATAATATCTTTAAATCTCTGATTTATTTCGGTTGAAGGCTAAAGATAATTATATTCTTCATTATCTTAGTCATGATATTTCCTACTGGGCTATTTGTGTTCACCCTTTTTCTTTTTGTTCTATTATTCTCTTCAAGAAAAGAGAGTGTAGCGGGGACTAGTCGGGGAATAGAGTGATGGTCCGAGATAATAGAAGTATCTCAATACATTACTATTAGTGTGGCAATAAGTGTATTGAGAATTTAAGATGTATTTGTATTGTGTTGTCGTATTTTGCACAACATTTATTAGTTGTAAATGGGAAAATTCGTATTTGTATTTTGTAGAATGTTATTGGCGACTCAAAATAGGTTGTATGAGCCTATTTTGGGGGTGTCACAGTAATCCACTTCTTCTTCTATATATCGACGAGGTATTCTCTGATTTACCTCAGCCTCTCCATGGGCTCCATCCAAGTCAAGCACCGTAATGCCCTACTTGGATCCCATCCCTTCTACAAATGTAGATTGTCGATAATTGAGCTCAAGTTGGAATTCTTCATTATCTGCAGCTTTCTCTTTTACTCTCACCTCCTCATCTGCCTCATTCTCAGGGTTTAGCACTTCTTCAGTGAATGAGTGACTTTATTGTTCTTCCCCCTAAGTTGCAATAACATTTGCTTCTTTAAGTTCAATTGCTTGGAGGATAGGAGAGTAGTGTGGTAGCTCTCCAAGAATATTTTCAAGGGTACCCTTATAAGCTTAAGAGAGTCATTAGAAGACTCTTCAAATTGTTTAACAACTTGAGGGGTGGCTTTAGTAGCTTTAACAATCCTTGGTTCAATCTCCCCCTCAACAGTTGGCTCTTTAGCTTGTTTAGGCTCTTTGGCCTTCTTTACAATCTTTTTCTTCACAATCCTCTTCTTTATCATTTTCTTGAATCTTCTCCCTTTCATTTGGGGCTCAGGCTTAGAGACTTTCCTAGTCGTTTTAGTAATTTACTCTACGATCGAAGTCTGTTTAGTAGACTCTACGATCAACTCTACTATCTCCTCTTCAAAAAGAATTACCTTTCTTTTCTTTTTATTCTTTTCTTCACCTATCTTTTTCTTTTCTTTAATTTATTCTATGGAGCAACCTTACTTCTCTCATTGTATTTATTAGCAGCAATAGCAAATAATTCACAATTAGTTACAGCTAATCTAGAAGAACCTTTTTCAACCTCTTGAATTTCTTCTTTGAGGGCTTTTCCACAATTTATTGAGTTTTTTTTCTTCTCCTCCTCCATTTCTTTCACCATTTTCTTAGTTTTAGTCTTCTCAACAACTTTCTTCTTTTCTTTCTTACTTTTCTTTAGCTTTGACTTATCAGCCTTCATCTTCTTCTTTACAGGCTTTTCTACAATAAAAACAACTTCAGTAGTGTTCTCAAAAGTGCCTGACACTTGATTCTTCTTTTTGATCAATATCCTTCATCTTCTTTACAGCTTTTGTAGGCTTTTAGACCTCTGTAATTGTTCTCTCACTTCCTTCAGATTGTTTTGACTTGTTGATTTTAACTGATTTTCTCTTCGAATTGTCAAAAAGCTTCTTGGTCACCTTCTTATTGATGTTCAAGGCTTCACCTTCCTTATCTTGAATCATCTTCTTTTATTTCTTCTTCAAAAGAATACTGGTGAACCTCCCAAAGTACATCTTGGGTAGTGGCTTTCCACTATTCTTTCTCTTTTCAGTATCATCAAACCACTTTGCTACCCAGTGGTAGATCACAACACCATAATTGACTTTCACCTCTAAGGTGTAACTAGCATAATCTACAATTGAAGCTCATTAACTGAGTCATGAGCAGAGTCCTTGCATAAAAAATATTTACCCATAATATCAATAAGAAACTCAAAAGATTTTGGAAAATCTTTCTTCTTCAACCCTTTGATATTTGGATTCTTCTTTTCATACCCTATAAAGTGTAAACCCTTCTGCTTGTTGTTTTTCTCAAATCCAGTTAGACCTTCATAAAATAATCCCAGGGCAATACCCATGTCCACTAGGTCAACTGTAATGCCCGTGAATTTTAAACGTCATCATTGATTAAATATATAAATTTAATTTTTAATGAGTTAGTTTGTGTGCTTATGTGAACCTTTTGTGTGCATTGGTAGCCTACATGACTAGGTGATGAATTGTTTTAAGTTGAGTAAAGGGGGGGTCTCTAATAGTATAGTTAAATTAGTGAACAAGCCCTAAGGTTTAATATCAATTAAATTGATAAAGTAGTTACTAATTAATCATTCAATTAAATTGAATATAGTTAGTATATTGAATTAAGTGAATTAATTAATAAAAGTATTAATTAATGAGAATATTGTCACATTGAATAATAAAATTTAATAGTTCAATTAGTAATCAATTACTAATTGATTAACTTATTTAATTAAGGAACTAAGACCAATTATTTATTTGATCATGGGTGTAGTAATTAATAGTGTGACAAATTAATTAATCAATCAATGGGTTAAATTAAATGACCCAATATTGCATTAAATAGATTTGGATTTTATTAGCCTAATCATTTAAATTAGAAACCTAATGGTATTTAATGTGTGGTCCAAAACCTAGCCACTTGATAAATTAAATGTGTAACATTGTTTATTAATTAAGGCAACTATTTGGGACAACATTTTTGGGACAAAATTCCCCTCCTTGCCGTATAACTAAAGAGGAAGAGAGGCAATTGCTTTTCAAAGTCCTAATTTAATTAAGTAACTAGTTGTCTTAGAAGTTGAAATTATAGACTTGATATAGTAGCTACCTATGATGTCAAACAACTACCTAGGTTGTCACATAGGTTCCTAAGATGTCACTAAGCCACCCTAGTGATACAAGTCTTTCACTAGCTTCATGATGGCAAGTATATGTGTTCTTGCTTTTTATTTGGTTAATAGGCCAAAGAGTGGTCATTTGTATCCTTATTTTTCTAAAACCTTGAGAGAGTGTTAGAGAGAGTTTGGTGAAAGACAAGAGCAAATCTTGAGAGATTAAAGAGAAGGTGGTGTCCAAACCTTGAAGAAGAAGGAGAAGATCTTGGTTGTTTATGCCATCTCCATTTACAATCTACTTTGGAAAGAAGAGAAGAATAGCCATTAAATCTAGGTATGGATCTTCATCTCTTTCAAACCCTAGTTATTTGTGTTGGGGTTTTTAAATGTTTATTGCTTGATGCTTATGAAAGGAATGTAGCATGTATAGATCTAGGTTTCATTTTGTTAGATCTACATTATTTTAAAAGAATGCTTAACTCATATGATTTAAACCTAGGTACTAAGAAATAATGATTTAATATGTTTTATTAATAATATGTTTAAGTTTAAAAATATTTGTAGCAAATTTTGGTGGGTTTGATATGCCAAAACATGGGTACAATGATTTATGGGGGTACACAATTTATTGATGAAAAATATTGATTTAAGTCATAAATATTTTGTTTTAATATTAGAAATATTTTCTTAGTCATGGGTATTTTTTTTGGAATTTATTTTGGAGATTTAGGCTTGCTTGATGGTATTAGAATTGTTTGAGTGTGCTAGAAGTTCCCTGTAAGCCGCTACATCAAATGGGAGAGAAAGCCGGTCGCGCATGGCACGCTTTAAAAAAAAAAAAAAGGGGCTGGCCGCGCATGGCGCGCCAGCGTATTCCTTGGATCAACGGCAACCAAACGGCGTCGTTTTGGGCTGGGCGGGGAAGACGCGTGCAAGGCGCGGGAGGCACCGGGCGGGGAATTTACGATTTTGCCCCTCCGTCCGGATTTCGCCTTATTTACAAGAATGACATCTAGATTTAATTTTAATTAAATTCAATGTTTTAAATGTTATTATTAATTTGTGAAAATTAGTAAATATACAAAAGTTAAGTTTTGGGCATTAAATCTTATATTTTCTAAGAATATTATATTAATTAATTATTATTTAATTATTATTAAACAATGATTTAGGGTAATTAAGAATTATAAATTAATTATTTATTATTTGATTAACTTTAAATAATAAATAAACCTAATTAGTTATTATTTATTTATTAAATAATAACTAAAGAAAATTATTACTCACTAATTAATTATTTATTATTTGATTAACTTTAAATAATAGATAAACATAATTAATTATTATTTAATCTTAAATAACAATTAAAGACAATTAAAATTAATAATTCGATTATTATTTAATTAATAATTAAATAATAAATAAATATAATTAGTGATTATTTAATAATAACTAAAGGTAACTAATTAATTACTGTTTAATAAATATTAAATAGTAATTAAATGAAGATAGAGTTAATAAAATAAAGAGAGTTTAAATAACACATTAATTAAACAATTATAATAAATTGTTTAAAGGTTTAATAAATGAATATTACTTAAGAAAAAGTAATGTGAATTAATTAAACAATTATAATTAATTGTTTAGGAGTTTAATAAGTGTTGATCACTTAAGGAAAACATTGTTAATTAATTAAACCATCAACCTAAAGATCAATTACGTGTCTTATAGGATTAATGATAGTTTATTAACTTATGTGTGCTATGTGATTTGCTCATTTGCTAAATAAATAGCATAAGTAATCGTATCGATATACAACTACGCAATGCTAATTGATAGATCGACTTTATCAATGTTAGGTCCTTCAAAGCAAATTAATTAAAGCTAGAATTATTTGTAGCTGAGCAGACAGGCAAGTTCTCTATCCCGAAACTTAAATTGTTGCAAGTTTCTTATCCTTACTCATATTTTATTGAGCAAGTTCCTTAATCCTACTCAAATTATATTCGAGCAGGGTATTATTGTATCGCAAGTTATTTATTTAAGCTCGAACCTTATTTCCAAGCATGCTTTAAGTGGTTTAATTTCTTTATAATTATTTCACATCTATGATATTTATTGATACTCGCACTTGGTGCACTTGGGTTCGTACAGTCTTGGACTTGTACATTATTCAAAGTTCTATAATTCATGAACTGTTTAAGATTGAGTCTGAACCTTCGTTCAGTCAGACAATTGCATGAAATTTTTATAAAAGCTATCCACGTCAATTGATGGTATGGATTCTTAGACTAAAGTGAACACCCCTTTTATTATAGGGGAGTACCCCACGTATCTAATATAAGATACAAACAACAGAGTTGAATGTTATGTATATACATAGCGTACGCGAGGCTGATCCCCTCAAGTACTTATTCTGTAGCCAGTAACCAAAGGGTCAATTAGCTATTGATTCCATTGGAAGTTTATTGTTCAAAGTCTACTTGACTATCATTCATTTTAAAAGCAATTACTATCCTTGCTTCCGACATTCATATTGTTGAATCCCTTGTATATATATTCCGTCATTCATGATATATCCTTTATTGTTGTATTTAAACTTGCTGAGCAAACTAGTTGCTCATCCTTGCTATATCATGACTCTTATTGCAGTTAAACCCGAAACTTCAGGGAAGGGCAAGGGCAAAGAAAAGATGAAGTATTAGACTTCAAGTAGCTGGCCTTGTTTTATGCTTAGTTTAATTTGCTATTAATGTAATTTGAACCCTAATTAATATTTAGGGTATGTTTTGTGTTATGTATTGAGGTTATCGAATTCTTGGGACTAGTAACACCTTTTGAATGAACAACATATGTTTATTATATTCCACATTTAGTTATTGTATGTTGTTAGAGGTGGATGTTTGCATTGGATCGTGATGACCGAATCCGGGCATTTGAGACCCGAATTTGGGGACGTCACATCAACAGTAACAGTAATATCCTTCACCTTTGTCATTATCTCTCCATCAACATGTTTATCATTTAAATAAAATTCCTCTACCAGCTTAGAGTAAACTCTGGTGTTCTCACTCAGCACATCCTTGAGTCCATATTTCTGAACCAAATCTAATATATCTCTGAAGTGTTTCTCCACCACCATCAAATTGGTCGAAGCATAGTTGGTTTTCGGACACGATCTAAGCGAACAACATGGTTGGGTGGTAATTTGTGCTAAAACATAGAAATTTGAAGCTAGGGCTTGGAAATCGTAGAGTGTTTGAAGAGCAAAAGGGCATAAGAGTACATTAAGAGAGAGAGAAAGTAAGCTTGCAAATGAACAGGTGAAAATGAAAATTTAAAAGTTCAAAACTTATGTACTTCTCTTTGTATTTCGTGTATAAATTAGGAGGTTAATTACCTTAACTAAACCATAATTAGTGATAATTAACTCCCAGATTTGTTTGTATTAAGAAATATAGTCTCCGTCAGAAAATGACTCCCAACGGGCCCCCAAAAGGCCATTAAGGCATCTGTATGGCCACGCCAAGCTCATGGAGCTCAACATGCTCATTGATATTTCTCACCATGCATCATGGGTGCCTAAAAAGGAGCCAAGGCAAAACATCAGTTATTTTTACCCTAAAGGACCAAAATTGGCTAAGTATAGAAAATTGACAAGAAAATGGCTAAATATGCAGGATCTCACTAGGTGAGCCATAATGAGGAGAGGCCCAATTTCACCACATGCCACACTCCCATAAGTAAGTAAGAAAGAATGAAGAGAAAGAAAACCAAACAAACAAAACATGAAGTTGGACAACCATATAACCAAATAAGCAAAATTGGGCAAGGAGCAACCACCATGAGGAGGGGACACACCATAGAGTCAGCCCCAAGGTGGCTCCTCCCTCATGGTAGGGTTAACCAAGCATTCCTTCATCACATCACTTCCAATACTTAGTCAAATTCAAGAAATTCATGCAAGGAAAGGCCAAAGCAAAGAGCAACTAAGGAAGGAACCCCCTAAGGGTTGGGGGACAAACCCTAGGGTTGGCCCCAACCCCCAGGGTCATCCCCAAGGAAGCTTTTCCCACCATAAGGCTGCCTAAGCATCCCTTCATCCTATCATGGTTCCAACACTTAGTCAAATTTAAGAAATCATGCAAGAAAGAATCAAGATGGGAAAAAAAAGCTAAGAAACCATCATGGAGTGGAGGCACACCATAGGGTCAGCCCTAACCCCTAGGATCGGTCCCAAGGTGTGCTCCCCCAATAGTGGGGGTTATCCTAGTATCCTCATGCTCAACACTTAGCCAAAATTCAAGAAAACTACACAAAAAGCATCAGCATGAGAAAAAACTAAGAAAATACCACCTTAAGGTGGGAGACCATGCCAAGGTCAGTCTCAAGGCCTAGGGTCAGTCCCAACATAGCTCCCCCTTATGGTGGGGTTGCTCACATGCCCTAGCACCATATCTTACTTTCAACACTTAGCGAAATACACAAAGGCGTACAAAAAAAGATCAAAATAAAGAAAAGCCAAAGAGGGAGCCAGCACGGGTTGGAGAGCACACCCTAGGGTTAGCCCCAAGGGGTGCTCCCCCATGGTAGAGCTTCCCTAATGTTTCTTCATTACCTCTCATGGTACACATTTAGCCAAATCGAAGAAAACTGTAAAAAAGTAGACCAAGATATGCAAAAAGCAAGAAGAATGCCCCCATGAGGTGGGAAGCCACCCTAGGCTCGACCCCAACCCCTAGGGTCAACCCCAAGCCCTAGGGTCAGCCCCAAAGGGGGCTCCCCCTCATGGGAGCTCCACTTACCTCATGAGGCAAACACTTAGCCAAAGTTTTGAAGTGTTCCCAATTAAGAAGATTTCAACGAAAGGGCAAGACAAGGCATTACATGAAGGAAAATAAGAATAAAAGAAGGAAAATTCACCTCCTGAAGTAGGCCCGAAGTGCACAAGTATGCCTAAAATGAGCAAGTAGGTCCGAAGTGAGGGAGTCAATCAACAACTCAAGCTTTCAAGCCACCAATGGGCACCATGAGCACAAGGTGCATGCTAAAGCTTCAAAGATGAGGTTCTTTGTTAGAATGATGATGTCATGAGCAACCGCGGTAATGTCATGCCAGAAAATTGAGCATTTTCAACTATCTCCAATTGAGTCGATATGAAGAAATATTGTCAGAAATGTTTATTTTGGGCAAATAGATTACCTCTCTAGCCTTCGATAGAGAGTTAAAAAGGTTGTCTAAAAGTGGAATTCGATGAGGGTTTTGGACTGACGGATAGAGACGCAGGGTAAAACGGACTCCGAAAATGTATTATTTGCACCTTGACTAATATTGTAGTCACAATTTATAAGTAACAGTTAAGTCATGTGCACGACATATGGGGGCACCCCCTATGGGGCCTATAAATACCCCCTCCTCCTCATTTGAGGGGAAGTAGAAACCTTGAGAAATTTGGAAGAATTGAGAACTTCTCTCTAGAATCTACTTTCTCTCTCTAGAATCCACAAGCACCAAGTTATTAGCACCAATAGATACGTGTTGGCTTGGTTGTCTATGTTCAATACTTAGACTCCACAAGCTTTAAGTTCACTTTTAAAGACTTAGCCTCCACGTAGCTAAGTCCCCAAGTACATCCAAACCCACACGCACTTACACATGACCTTAACACTAAGGGTTCTGCCCATATTGCTTTGAAGAGTCCACCTACGATCTCTCTCCTCATCCAACACTCCGCTCAATCCTGCATGCCTTTGTGTAATTCTCGCCTCACCCCATTAATCAACAAACCTGACCGTAATGGAATTATAATAATATAGGATATCATTATATTGTAGTTGAAGTTTGTAATGATTAATGAACACATCATTTTCTTAGTCAATCTTGTTTGTTAGTCTTTCAATTATACTTTACATTTCTCGGTCCTACACCCTCTAATTACTACTGAGTGGGATACGTGTTGAGTTGTTATTTGAGGTGCCGTCTGTATTTACTACTGCGTGTAGTTGTAACAGTTGCCTTTTGTAGTTATTATCCACATGTGCAGTTATAACATACTTTAATTATCCTTTTCTCCATGCGCCTTAAGTCAAACTTATCCACTCACTACATTTACCATCTTTCGTAGAGTATACTATCGTTTTATTATTCACTTTACGATGCATTAATTTCTAGATTTCACTAGATGATTCTGTTCCTGCATTGTTAGTCTTACAAGGAAAATATTAACTACTTAAGTTTAACATGCCTAATTCAGTTATTAATTTATTAAATTTAGATTCATCTGATGGTTCAGTAAACAAATCAGCTAGTTAATTATCTATTGGAATAAAATACAATGTAATGTTGCCATTTTGAACATGATCTCTTATGAAGTGATGTTTGATATCGATATGTTTAGTTCTAGAATAGAAAACAAGATTATAAGTGATAGCAATAGTACTAGTATTATCACAAAATATAGGAACAAACTTAAACTTAAACCCATAATTATCTAGCTAGCTATTTATCTAAAGAATTTGAGCACAACAACTACCAACAACAATATACTCGACCTTTATAGTTGAGGTTGGCACTGAGTTTTGCTTCTTGTTGAACCATGAAACAAGTCTATTTCCTAGCAGTTGGTAAGTTGCACTAGTACTTTTCCTGTCTATTTTGCATCATGCAAATCAGTATCTAAATAACTAATTAGATCAAAGAGGGACTCCTTGGGATACCATAAGCCCAAATTTGGAGTACCCTTGAGATATCTAAAAATTCTCTTAACATATATTAAATGAGATTCATTAGGATTATGATACAATCCTGGTCAGGCTTGCATCGAACAACATTCACTCCGCTCAAGTTTCGAGGGTTCAACGAATGATCGTAAAAGAATGGGTTGAATTCAACTCAAGGATGCTTGGAATGGTGCTTAAGGAGCTTGGAATGGAGCTTAAGGAACATTCATGTGATTTGGGATTACTAGTTGTTATCTATTCGGTAAGACTAAATCCATGCAAGTTAAGCCAATAAACAATGTATGAAATAACAGGAAGGGTTTCGAGCTACACGATAAGACGTTCATCATGGGAATTGATTCAAGAAGTTTGGAACAATGTTGGATCAAGTTTAGAGGTTAATGGATGGATTCTAGGTTCGTGAAGACTATGAACATATTACAAACGAACGTGCGAGCCAGGAATCAAAAGAAGTCAGATTGCGTGAAACAACGAATTCGCATCGACGAATCCGACCAGCTTAGTGAGCTCGCCTCAGCGAGTTCGCCTCTGTCCATTTCGCCCCAGCTAGCTCTGAAGCCGCCCCAGCCAGTTTGACTCTGTCGAATTTGCCCCGGCGAATTCCCTAGGCATAATGAGTTCGCCCCGCCTCGGCGAGATTTTCTAGTTCACTAAATTCGCTGGGACGAATTCATCGAATTTCAGTTGACGCATTTTTCGAGATTCTGACACAGAATTACCTTATTAATTAGTTATTTTCAGTATCTTTTCGGATTTATATTGTAATTAGGATACTTTCGGATTAGAATTAGATTCTAAATTGGTTGTAATTCCTTATAAGGATTCTAGGGTTTCAATTACTACTATAAATAGGTTTTATACTTGTAATTCAAGAACGATTCAATAATATTCAGATTTTATCATACTTGTGAGATTATTCTCTACTTTTGGTTCTTTGAAGAATTCCTAAGTATTTGTCTTAGTGTTCTTTGAGATTCAATTTGACTTATCATACAACAAGTCATAGTTGTGTGTGGTGTCTTCTACCGCATTAATCGTCGATTGTACTGAGGTTCCTGCTTCATATAAGTATGGAGTTTAGGTGTCGTTGGTGTTCCATTCAACGTGTTTGTATTGCTTGATTGATTGTACCAAGGTTCTCGTCTCTTTATAGACGTTGGGTTGCGTTGTCGAGAGAGTTCCACTCAATATCTTGCTAGAAACGATCCGGGCGACGACCACCTCATGCAAGCGTGCCGTGGAGTCTATCATTTGGTATCAGAGCTAAGTTCCTAGCAGGTTACTTATCCTTTATTTTACTTGTTGAAGAGTAAAAAAAAAAAATCTCAGTTATTTCGTTTGGTTTCTAATTGTTGGGAAAAATTATTCTTGTTGCAAAATACTTGGTATCTGTAAGCTTCGAGATTGTTAAGAATTCATTCAAGAAGGGTTTAATTGGCGGTTGTGGATTTCGTGGTTATCATACGTCTTATACTACTATATTTTGTTTGTGATAAGTTATTTTTGAATTGAGTGAGAAATTGTGATTTTGTTTGGTGAATTCAAAAAGAACCTATTAGAGGGAATATAGAGCGGTAAAAGGCAAGCGTGTGAGATCAATTAAGGGTAAAAGTCAATAGAGTGATACACAAATGGTTCATAATTGTGTGATATACTGTTTGAGCGAAATACGTAAGGGGGTGTGTGAGGAAAAATTTTCTTTACCTACTGACCTTTGTTTTGCAGCAAATATGTATAGCTATGGGTATGGAAAATCTTATGAGTCTCAAAGGAATTCCTTCCAAAGCAGACGCGATCCTGATGCTTTTTTAAGTTAGGAGAAAAGGAAGGATCGGGAGTTTGATTATTATGATTATTCGGAGCATAAGAAGTTCAAACTAGCGACCCAGGATTTTTCCGGTTATGCAGTTACATGGTGGGCTGAATTTGTGTGTAGCAGGAAAAAAGTATAGAGAGCGTCCGATCGAGACGTGGGAAGAATTGAAAACCGTGATGAGAAAGCGGTATGCTCCCATACAGCCTAGCAGGAGGAATGAACATGCATCTCCGAAATATGTAGAGTAACCTTCAAGGCATTCAAGTTGGGATAATGAAAAGAATGTTCATAGACATGAAGATTTGCAGTGGAGACAGCGAAGATACACTCCTAAGGTGTATAGGGAACCAATATGTATTAAGGAGATCAATGAGGAGATCAATGAGGACATCATGAGAACATATAATAAGATAAGGGACGAACATTTGAAGCGACGACAAAACATCTCTAAGGCGCAAAAGGAGCAAGTCCAGCCGCAGGTGGAAGAAGAGATACTAGAATATGCGGTCTAAGGAGAGTTGTTAGATTCCAATATTCGAGATGAAGTCCGTGATCCCGAGGAAGAAAATACAAGTGAAAGTAAATGACAAAAAGAAAGTGAAAAAGAAATTGAAAAAAAGATTGAGTGTGAAAAATAAAAGTGTAAAAAAGAGAATGAAAAGAAACGAGAGAATAAAAAGAATGAGAGTGAAAATAAATGAGAGGAAGAAACAGTGGAGAGTAAGAGTGAAAAAAGATAGGAGAGTGAGTTGAAAAGTGAGTTGTATTTTTAAAAGCCAATGATTGTACATTCGTACAAGACGACGCTTTTAAATATTAACAAGATTAACTCTTCTTTGTCTAGTTCTGTTTTGTCTCTTGTACAGGTTGTTGATGACATATCCCGAGCTATCATTCTATATCAGCCAGCTTATAGTATTCCCGAAGAGACAACGGAGTTACCAAGGCGGGTTGGAGAGTTGATGAAGTCCAACTTCATCAAAGCGGGTATCATGGGAGAAAGCGTTAGTGCGTGTGCTATTCATGAAATCATAGTACCTAAGAAGGAAAGAATGTCGAGCTTGTGCATCGATTTCGAAATAAGTATCGTTGTTATTTTCTTTACTTAGATAACATGTTTGATAAATTGCATACTACTTATGTTTTATCTGCATTTGATGATGACCATGTGATGACAAGACCTAGTCAGTTTAGCATGAGTAAAAGTGATAAATGGAAAATTGTGTTAACATGTGACGTGTATAGGTGGATAGTTATCTCTGTTAGATTAACTAATGCATCTAGTATTTTCATGAGTTATTTAAAACATGTTTTGCATGCCTCCATGGATAAATTTGTGTTTGGCTATTTTGAGGGTAAAATCGTCTTTATCACAAACTATGGAGGATATTTGATATTTGTCGAGTTAGTTTATGAGCATGCGTTATATTCTCGTTGTCAATATTCTTACTATCATTTAGTAAATTCTCATTGTCAAAGTGCATATCTTCGTAGAATTTATCCTAGTGATTATTGTGGGTATTCTCATTTTTAACATTTGTACTTGCATGAAACTCATTCTAAGGTTTTTGATTCACATGTTGAATTAGGTTTTCATGCTGATCAATCTTTACATGACATGTCGTTAGTTGATAATGGTAGTGATCATGATTCTTCAGTAGAGAAATCTTCATTGCATGATTTGCTATCAGTTGGTAATGTCTTTCTATTAGAGTTGTTATCATTGCATGATTTTGAGAAAACTATAGTGAATGGAAAGGAATTTGGTAATGAGTTGAAAAGTGTTTATCATCAAATTAAAGTGAGATATGGTTTACATGCATGTTCAAATGTTTTCAAATTAAATCATATTTTGTATTCTTTCATGGGGAAATTTGTTAATATCTATTTTGATGAAATTTTAGCTTTTGTTTACACTTGGAAAAATTCTTTAGCATGTGTTGAATTTGAGTGTGATCGTTGTAGTGTTGGATATGCTATTGAGTTTCCATCTGATGAGGGTAGATATGACCTTTTTAGTCCATTGATACGGTTACTTAGTTTTGAATGTGTTAATGTTAATGGAAAGGGAAATATTGTTTGTGTTTTGCATAATCAAGATGGGATCGAATTCATAGAGGAGAAGAGCATGGTTCGTTATGCGAATCAAGTTGGACATTGCATTGAGAGTCTACAGGGAAGTATTTTAATTTTTTTGACTTAGTAGATTATACATATGATGTTGAGTTTCTTGAGTTTTTCTTGATTATACGAAAGGTTCAAATTAATTGGTTTTATTTTGTGTTTAATCCAAGAATTCAAGAGTGTTTGCTTGAACAACGTGATGAGTTTCAAAGATTAATATTTGACCCAGGATTTTTGAAGTGGATGTATTTGCGAATGCACGGGGTCATCAAGTTGGTTTTTGATCCGGGGATTCGTGAATGGAAGTAGATGAAGTGTGAAGGGTTCTACATACTGATATTTGATCCATGAGGATATATAACTTTTCATAATTTTACTTGCTTTAATTTTACTACACATGCGCTTGTTTTCTGTAGGTTGTAATTTTGATTACATTTTAGGTATAGTTGCTTATTTAGTTTGTTTTGGTGTAGTTGGTATTTTGAAAGAATTTGGTTTACGTGTCGAAGAGCATCGTGTTGATGTGAAGAAGTTCTTGTTTAAAGGAGTTCGAAAGTTTGATTTTCGGGTTGTGCTACGAGGATTTTGCAGTATGCTATGTTATTTCGAGCATCGTTTGGAAAGGAAACATATACGAGATGCTCCTGTCATTGCGGGAAAATTGCCAGACATTGCCATGTTCCTTGCAGGAGTTTGGAGTTTTTGATGATTCTTTTCATATTCTTACTTACATTGTTGATAATGTGTTTATACTTCATTTGCAAGTTGAGATTTGGGATCATGATTTGTTTGATGCTGCTAACTTAGTTTGTTTTCATGTAGGATCAGATTTGAGGACAAATCCTTTTTAAGAGGAGGGAAATAATACAATCCTGGTCAAGTTTGCATCGAACAACATTCACTCAACTCAAGTTCTGAGGGTTCAACGAATGATCGTAAGAAAATGGGTTGCATTCAACTCAAGGATGCTTGGAATGGTGCTTAAAGAGCTTGGAATGGAGCTTAAAGAACATTCATGTGATTTGGGATTACTAGTTGTTATCTATTCGGTAAGACTAAATCCACGCAAGTTAAGCCAGCATGCAATGTATGAAATAGCGGGAAGGGTTTCGAGCTACACGGCAAGGCGTTCATTATGGGAATTGATTCAAGAAGTTTGGAACAATGTTGTATCGAGTTTAGAGGTTAATGGGATGGATTCTAGGTTCGTGAAGACTGTGAACATGTTGCAAACGAACGTGCGAGCCAAGAATCAAAAGAATTCGGATTGCGTGAAACAGCGAATTCGCCCCGGCAAGTTCGCCTCTGTCCAGTTCACCCCAACTAGCTCTGAAGCTGCCCCAACCAGTTTGGCTCTGTCGAATTTGCCTCGACGAATTCCCCAGGCATAATTAGTTCTCCCCGGCGCCAATTCGCTTCGGCGAGATTTTCTAGTTCATTAAATTCACCGGGGCGAATTCATCGAATTTCAATTGACGCATTTTTCGAGATTCTGACGCGAAATTACCTTATTAATTAGTTATTTTTAGTATCTTTTCGGATTTATATTGTAATTATGATACTTTTGGATTATAATTAGATTCTAAATTGGTTGTAATTCCTTATAAGGATTCTAGGGTTTCAATTACTATTAGAAATAGGTTTTATGCTTGTAATTCGAGAACGATTCAATAATATTCAGATTTTATCATACTTGTGAGATTATTCTCTACTTTTGGTTCTTTGAAGAATTCATAAGTATTTGTCTTAGTGTTCTTTGAGATTCAATTTGACTTATCATACAACAAGTCATAGTTGTATGTGGCGTCTTCTACCGTATCAATCGTCGATTGTACCGAGGTTCCTGCTTCATATAAGTGTGGGATTTAGGTGTCGTTGGTGTTCCATTTAACACGTTTGCATTGCTTGATCAATTGTACCAAGGTTCTCGTCTCTTTATAGGCGTTGGGTTGCGGTATCGAGAGAGTTCCACTCAAATATCTTGCTAAAAACGATCCGGGCGACGACCACCTCATGCAAGTGTACCGTGGAGTCTATCAGATTAGCTTGAAATCTAGTACAAATACATGTAGAGAATATTATATCAGGTCTACTAGTAATAAGATATAAGAGAAAGCCAATCATACTCTATATTATGTTATATTAACATTTTACCTTGTTCATCCTTATATAATGTTCTCTAAAGTTGTTGATTTCATGTCATACTTCTTAAGTAAGTCTTTAATGTACTTGACTTGGTTGATGAAGATGCCTTCATCAGTTTATTTCACTTGTAGCCCAAGAAAAAAGTTTAGCTCTCCCATCATGCTCATCTCAAATTTACTTTGTATAAGCTTGACAAATCTCCCACATAAATTTTCATCAATAGAACTAAAGATAATATCATCCACATATATAAATATATATTAACGATGTCTCATCTTTGTGTTTCTTAAAAATAGTGTTGTATCCACTTTACCTCTAGTGAAACCTTTTTTAATAAGAAATATAGCTAATATATCATATCATGCTCTATGTGCTTGTTTTAAACCATATAAACCCTTATCTAATTTAAACACATATTTAAGATGAGTTAAATCAACAAAACTTAGAGGTTGTTCAACATATTCGATAACAGCTTACTATGATTACGAGATCTGACAAATGGACGTGAAGACGACCTTCCTCAATGGGAAACTAGAAGATGACGTATATATGATACAACCAGATGAATTTGTTTCAAAAGATAGAACAAATCAATTATGTAAACTTTAACGATCCATTTATGGATTAAAACAAGCTTCTCGAAGGTGGAACATTCGTTTTGATGAGACAATTAAAGAGTTTGATTTTATCAAAAATGAGGATGAACAATGTATGTACAAAAAGGTTAGTAGGAGCGCTGTGACATTTCTAGTACAATATGTTGATGATATACTACTTATTGGGAATGACATATCAATGCTACAATCAGTAAAGATATGGTTGTCTAAACACTTCTCTATGAAAGATTTGGGAGAAGCATCCTATATTTTGGGGATAAAAATCTATATGGATAGATCTAAAAAGATGCTCGGCTTGGCCTAAGGAATATACATTGATTTGATGCTAAAGAGGTTTAGCATGGCAAACTCCAAGAGAGGTCTTATACCGATGAGCCATGGAGTACATCTCTCTAAGAAATTGTCTCCAAAGACACCAGAAGAGAGAGATCGCATGAGTAAGATACCTTATGCTTCGGCGATAGGATTTATCATGTATGGGATGATATGTACTAGACATGATGTTGCTTATGCACTAAGTGAGACAAGCAGATATCAGTCCAATCCCGAATAAGAACACTAGAAGGCAATGAAAAATATGGTCGGTCTAATTTGAAACTAGAGGGCTATACAGACTCGAGTTTTTAGACTGACCAAGACGACAGTAAATCCGTTTCAGGTTATGTGTTTACCTTGAACGGAGGAGCAGTGAGTTGGAAGAGTTCCAAGTAGCAAACAATTGTTGATTTAGTAACAGAGGTAGGGTATATAGCTACAAGTGATGCTACAAAGGAGCCTGTTTGGATAAAGAAGTTCATTACAGAACTTGAAGTGGTTCTTAGCATTCAAAGATCAGTGTTTTTATATTGTGACAACACTGGGGCTGTTGCACAAGCCAAGGAACCTAGGTCTCATCAGAAATCTAAACATGTGTTGCGGCGCTTTCATTTGATTAGAGAAATAATTGAAAGAGGAGATGTCACCATAGAGTGAGTAGACTCTCAAAATAACATTGCAGATCTATTTACTAAAATATTATCTCAGCAATAGTTTGATCGTCACTTAGAAAAGATGGGTATTAGATACCAAGGCGATTAGTTTTAATGCAAGTGGGAGATTGAAAGTAGTATGCCCTCAAGCTAATCACATTTGATGTGTTCATTTATTGATAAAAGAATACATTTATTTAAAGGCATTTATTTATCCATGTTTAATTGTTAGAATTAATTAGATAAACCCGTATTTTTGGAGCAATACTTTTAGAATTATGATGAGTTCATGTTAATGAGATCTAAAATTTAGATAGCTCAAAACTAAAACGTTCCTAATCATAGGATCACTAATGTGGGGTTAGTGAATGCGGATAGATTAGTACATACTATGCTTGCTCTTTTGAAGAGGATGATTGATCTCATAATCATTTGTGTGGAGACACTAAAACAAGTATGTAGGTGCTTATTGGAGAATAAGTTCACTGAACGGGACTCGCTTAAAGGAACACCTTTTACTTGCCTGACAATAGGAGTTCCTATAGTGATAGTAGTACAAGTGGTCCTTGGACTTGAGATCATCATAGTACCTTTTGTATTCTGAGTTATACTTTGTCATATTTCTTAAGACTCTTAGGGTATATAAAAGGGTATGTTCGGGTATAATAAAGTGTACATGGAGGTAGGTGAATGATCAACAAAGAATCTATCACTTCCAGTAAAGGGAGAGAATATCTTATGCGATTCAATAAGTGACAACTCAAAAATTCCTGGCCAGGGTTGAATGGAAACTATAAAAGAGTTTCTATTTTACATTAACTAGAGTTGTGCATCTTAGAATTGAAATGCATATGATCAAATAAATAAAACTTGTCAGAAATTCCATATTTTATATTTGATTTGGACATTGTATAGTTGAAGGATTGAATTCTACGATAACTATTTACTGAATAGATTCTTTGTGATTAAATGTTAATTTCATATTATCCGGATAGTCATGATATGCTGAGAGGTGTCACTCATGATGCAGAATAAATATATTTATTTATATTTGAATTAAAGGAGTTTAATTCATTATAAATAATATTAGAATAATTCTAATTTATTTATTCTACTACCGGTATGATATTGAACCTAAATGGTCACATCATAAAAGAGAAATGTTATTTTAGAAGTAATTGACTTAATAATAATAAATTAAGTATATTTAATTTGTAACATGGTGGAATAAATTAAGCTTAATAACTTAATATTTATAATTAAGTATTTGGAGAAATACTAATTATAAATTAATAAGAAGTATTCTTCTTCTTATGATTATTTAGTTTCTAAATGGTTTATGAATTAAATTAAAAAAAACCTAAGTCCTAAATAGTTTAGGAGGGATGGTTAGTCTATATAAGGAGAGATCTTATTATAGATCAGAGACTGATGTTAATATTATGATACTACGTAATAATTCTCTACAACCTAAAGACTTGGTAGAGAGAAAGAGAAAATTAGGGCTAGCCACCCAAGGTTTTAGAGAAAACCTAAATTTACTTCTGCAAACAATAATCTCTTGGTGGATCACCTTTAGAGTGCTACACACACTGAGTAGCTGACGCTTGATCCATGGATCTGAAGAAGCGCGAAGGATCAAAGGATTGAAACTTGAAGATCAGATTAAGGAGTTAATTCATCTTCATAATGTATATCTTTTATCTTTCATCGATTAATAATATCACATAAAGATGATTCCTGGGATTGCAGAAAATTTTAAATATAATTTATGTCATGCTTATGCTTTTACATTAATTTGATTATATGTATGTTCTTGTTTCTGCAAACTAACAACCCTAGCGATGACCTCGGCGACGATACGATTACCCTAGTGACGACCATGATGACGACACGATTACCCCGACGATGACCCTGGTGACGACACGATTACCCCGGTGATGACACCAGCGATTACCCTAGTGTCGACCCTGACGACAACACGATTACCCCGATAACGATACGATTACCCCGGTGACAACCCCAGCGACAACATGATTACCCCGACGACGACCCCCACGATGACACGATTACCCCGGTGATGACCTCGACGACGAGATGATTATCCCGGTGATGACCCCGACGATGACACGATTATCCCACCAACGACCCCGATGACGACACGATTACCCTGACGACGACCGCGACGACTATACAATTAACCTGGCGATGACCCCGGTGCGACCGCAACTACGACACGATTACCTAGGCGATGACCCCGACGATAATATGATTACCCTAGTGATGACCCCGACGTCAATATGATTACCCAACGACAACCCCGGTGACAACACAATTACCTCGACGATGACTTCGACGACGACGCGATTACCCCGGGGATGATTCTGGTGATGACACGATTACCCTGATGACCACCCCGGCGACAACAAGATTACCTCAGCGTCGACCCTGGAGATTGCACGATTACCTCGACGACGACCCCGGTGATGACCCCGGTGACGATACGGTTACTCTAGCGATGACCCCGCCGATGATACGATAAAATTTTCCCCGCAAAGATGATCTAGACAACGATACGACCACGATTTTTCTCGATTAAATTAAATAAGCCATGAATTTCAAAATTTGAAACATTTTCGGCTGTGTGAAATCGGTGCTCATCTTCATTTAATTCATCATTCATCGCATTTGAACTACGATCGTGCCTGATTTTCAATTGAAGAGATACATAGGTAGCCTCACCAAGAGTTCGACACCTGCACCATTGCATCGTTATATATTGTCTTATATCATTGCATCATTATTTATTGTTTGGCATCATTACATCATTATATCTTGTCATGCATTGGGCATCTATATCTTTGTCATACTCTTTTCATTGCATTGCATAAGCACGACAAAGAGGGGAATCTGTAGACACCCAAAATTTGTACATCTTTTCTCTAACAATGGCAGGAGGTCAAAAGCGTCATTTTACCTTAAGGCCAAGATATCTAAGTAAAGATTATAAGACTTAGAATGAGTATTCGGAACCTCCACAAAGACCTCCGAGCGACAAGCTACAGAAAGGAAGATAAGCGATTAGTCGACATTTATAGAAGGATGGTGTTTACCATTTTTCTCCATCTTCCAAAATTCAAAATTGATCAAACTTAATATCATTCTGTAGCTCTCGAAAAGAGCTTTTCAGATTGGTATGGCTTATTTTCTAACTCTTCCTGGTTTGAAAGTTATGGGCGTTACAACACATAACATAAAAAATCGACGTCGTAGCACAAAAACTGAGGCAGATGGGCCCCACCCTAGAGATGCCGTAGGTGGGCCTACGACTGCTGCATGTCTACCTTTTCTTTCATTTTTGAAAGAAAAATAGATTTTAAAGATTGAAAAAGTGTTATCTAGAGAGAGAAATAGAGAAAGAAAGAGAAAAGCCTCTTTAAATTCAATCTAGATCTAGCTTTTCTCATCAAATCTCGTACAAATCTAGAATCAAGTTATTCATTCAAAGCTCAAGGAAGAAGAAACTCTCACTCCCAAGGTTAAAATTCTCATATTTATACTAGATCTAGCCTAGATCTAGTTTATTTTATGAATTAGTGTGCTTGGGCTTTGTTTGTTTATAGTTAATTCTTCATTTGAGACTCTCCTAGCATTCTAGATCATATCTAGAGGTGTTTGGATCCTATTTTTGGGATTATGGATAGTTAGAGAGGATTTCTCACGGATAGAATCTCCTACTAACTAGCCAAGGATATCCTTGTAGTAATTTATCGATTTTGACTTTGATTCTACTACTTTTTACCGATTATTTTTGCTTGGGCATTGTGTTATGATTTCTAGGTCACCCAAATATCCTAAATTCATATCTAGCGGTGAGGGGATCCCACCTTTTGGATGGCGAGGAATTTTCATGAATAGAATCTCCTTATAGCTAATCTGGGATATATTTCCGATTAGATCTTGAGTGCGTTATTTTCTACATTTACAAAATCTTATATCTATGAGTTTCATTTCGTAGATTCTTAGTTCCTTTAATAGATTTTGTTAATACGTGATAGACCTTTGCTATTTCGATAATAGTTGGTGATATTTGATTCCTATGATATAGTTGACGATATAATCGCGATATTATTGATTTGTTATGCGATATATGAATTTAGTGTTTATAGAAGTCCTTTCTTAAACTCTAAACTTCGTCTATAGATTTCGATGCGTTGTTTGATGCGGTTATAAATCATGTGAGTCTAGGAATGAATTCAAGGCCTTTAAACATCGTGTTTAATGGGAATTGAAGGATATTCCAACGATGGACATAATTAACGATTGTAATTTTTGTGATTCGATCATTGTAAATTTAATTTGGGCCTTAAAATGATCGAGGGTTCCATCTCACGAAAATTGGATTTAAGGCCTCTTGATAGTGAAGTTTATTATTGCGAGGTGCTTGGAGTTATTTAGATGGCTTACATGCCCATGGATAACTCCAACCCTATTTTCGATGCTGGATTTTATCTTTTGACATGCGAAAATGATTTTCAAACAAAATTGCAAAGATCTTTTTAAAATTGAATCAAACTAGGTTATTAGATTAATTCTAGGCTAAAACTGAAAATAATAGAGAGCATCGATTTCTATTTGACGAATGATTTGAAAATAATATTTTTCCTAAACGACACCAAAAATTTCTTATTAAATGAAACTAAAACAAAACTTTTCCTTCAAATCAAATCCTTCATGCATAGGTTCAAAGAGGCTCAAAGTTACTTCCAAAATAATGCACCCACCAAGACTTTAATGATTCTAGGAGATGACACCTTAGATTCTATGACTGGACCTTAGGTGACGACCCCTAGGTTATTTACATTTCACGACTTGACTCTAGGAAACAATACCCTAGATTTCAACTTTAGTGATATAGGAGACAACACCTTATGATTCGCGATTCGATTCAAATCAACTCTAGGAGACGATACCCTAGTTTTTTTCCTAAATGACACAATTCATATAGGCAAAAAACAGAAACATACACATCACGTTTCTCAAGGCAATATATTTAATCTTTTAAAAAAATATTAGAAAAGCGGTAACCGTGTTTCATAAAAATTAGGGATGCCTAACATCTGCCTCTCGCTTAAGCAAGCCCCTGAACTCTATGAATCTCGATTACAGACCAATTTTATGGAGTCACACGATGGGCCATCTCGATTATTAAAACCTAAAAATTTGGATAAGTTGGTACATTCATTTAAATCTTTCCCAACTGGCAACTCTGTCTAATTGGCTCCCATTAAAATCAAACTTTCAAACTCCGTCGATATTTACGTCAATTTTTCTAAAATCATCCTTAAATTCCACAATCTATAAAATAATAAATAGGAAAAAATTTCTAACGTCAACATGTGAAATCTTAAAATTCAAAACTAATATGATTTCGTTAAATTTTGAAAAAAAACCAAATAGATTAGGGGTCACGAGAGGTGCGGGCAACTACACCTAGCTTTTTCTTCTTCCTCTTTTTTTTCTTTCCCAACAATTATCAACAAAACTATCAACACCTCCCACCACCAAATATCACCATACACCATCATCCATTATCATATATGTTAGTTTGCAGAAACATGAACATACATACAATCACATGTATAAATAGCGGAAGCATGACATAAATCAAATTTAAAATTTTCTACAATCCCAAAAATCACCTTATGCGATATTATTAATTGAGGAAAGATAAAAGATATACCTTATAAAGATGATCAACTCCTTAATCTGATCTTCAAGTTCCAACCCTTTGATCCTCCGCTCTTCTTCGAATCCACGGATCAAACGTTAGCTACTTAGTGTGTGCAATGCTCTAAAGGTGATTCACCAAGAGATTATTATTGAAGAAGTGAATTTAGGTTTTCTCTAAAACCTTGGGTGACTAGCCCTAATTCTCTCACTTTCTCCTAACTCCTTAGGTTGTAGAGAATTGTAGAATACCAATGACTATCAGGAAAATCTCTAACCCCAATCTATCATAAGATCTCTCCTTATATAGACTTTTCTTCTTCTTAAACTTTTTAGGACTTGGGGTTTTAATTTAATCCCTAAACTATTTAGGAATAAATTATTTATAATAATAATAATAAGATTCCTCTTATTAATTTATAATTAGTATTTCTCCGAATACTTAATTATAAATATTAGTATTTCTCTAAATATTAAATTATTATTATTAAGTCAATTACTTCTAAAATAATATTTATCTTTTATGGTGTGACCCTTTAGGTTCAATATTATACCAGTAGTAGAATAAATAAATTAGAACCATTCTAATATTATTTATAATGAATTAAACTCCTTTAATTCAAATATAAATAAATAATATTTATTCTACATTATGAGTGACACTTCTCAGCATATCATGACTCTCCAGATAATATGAAATCAACGTTTAATCACAAAAAACCTATTCAGTAAATAGTTACCGTATAATTCAATCCTTCTACCATACAATGTCCCAATCAAATATAAAACATGGAATTTCTTTCAAGTTTTATTTATTTGATCATATGTATTTCGATTCTAAAATACACAACTCTAGTTAATGTAAATTAGAAACTCCTTTTTAATTTGTATTCACCCTAGCCAGAAATTCTTGAGTTGTCACTTATCGAATTGTAGACACCCAAAATTTTTGTATATATCTTCTATCCATGGCACGAGGGCAAAAGAGTCATTTTAGCTAGAGGATGAGACGTCCGAATAGAGGATTTCTGGACTCGAACTAAAGTATGAGGAGTCATCACAATGACTACGAAGTAACAAGTTATTTAAGGCATGACGATCGACTAACTGCATCGATGGGAAGATCTATTTCTACATTTTGCTCTATCTTTCTAGATCCAAAATTGGTCAAACCTTATGTCATTACGTACCTCTCGGAAATAGCTTTCTGTAATGGTATGACACGTCTCCCAACTATCCCCGAATTGAAAGTTATGATCGTTTCAGTGAAAAGCAAAGCGAACGACTAGCCAACATCTACCCAGGGATGGTTTTTTCCTTTTTCTCTACCTTCCCAAACTTGGAATTGAGCAAATAATATATCATTTCGAAGGTATCGAAAAGAGCTTTCCAGATTGGTATGCCGCGTTTTCTGAGTCTTTCCGGATTGAAAGACATGGACATTTTAGTGCAGCCACAGATGTAACTATGGCCAAGCCCAAAGCCTATACATGGCCGAAATAAGCTCATTTTTGGAAGAGGATAGATTGTTAAAGAGAGAAAATGCCTATTTAGTGAGAGAAACATCCAAAAAACCTCTCTAATACCCATTTAGAGCTAGTTATTCTCATCAAATCCCACCAAATTAGATCCAAGCCATTTAGATTCAAGCTCAAGGAGGAGGATTTCATGTTTTTGTAGTAAAAGATTCGATCTTTGTGTTGATTCAATATAGATCCAATGTAGATCTAATATATATATCATTTATTTTGGTGAAAGATTCAATTTTTATATAGTTTGGATATGGATCTATTAGATCTAATATAGATTTTGCATATTATATATATTATTGTGCTTAGATCTATTTAAAGTTTTAATCTTTATACATATATTGGTTGTTTATCTATAGATCTATCCATTTTATCGATTATTTTGCTTGTATATAGTAAAAGGTCAAATCTTTTCGTTAGATCTAGCCCTTAACCGGTTCTAAAGCTTCAAAGCTTGAACCTTTTTACTAGATTGGCTCGGATCTAGGTTAGATCTAGTTATTTTCAATGTTTTTAATCGATTTTGAACACTCCGCAAAACCCTAGATCCATATCTAGTGGGGAGGAGGTCCTAACTAATCGCGCTAGGGATTCTAACAATTGAATCACCTGATAGCGATTTTAGGATATATTTTTTATATGCTTTCGTTTTAATCCCGATTGTGGTATTATACGGATCTAAGGCATCTTAGATCTACAGATTTATACCCTAGATTCTAAGTCCCTTTCCATAGATCTTGTTAATTTACATAGTCCCTCGAAATGTTGGCTTCGATATTGCAATCTAAAAGATAGGGTTACGGGAACCCGCTTTTAGATCTCTTTTTGCATACATTTCAATATATTATGATGTGAGCCTAGGAATATTGGAGTCGAGATCCACGAATCGGATCTTGACTAGATTCCATGATGGACATGGTTTCGATTGTAATAAGAGATACTCGATCATTGTACATGTAAATTTAGGCCTTAAACGGTATCAAGGGTTCTATCCCGCTAAAATCGGATTTAAGGCCCCGTAATAGTGAAAATTACGATTGCAGGTATTCGGGGCTATTAAGATGGCTTTCATGCCCACGGATTACCCCGGCCCTATTTTGATGCTTAATTTTCTGTTTATCACCAAAAATAATTTCTGAACAAAACGACAAAGCTTTTCTAAAATAAAACTCAAATCGCTCGGGTTAGTAAGACCACTTTAAGTTAAAATTGAAAGTAGCGATGAATTTCGATTCCTATTTGACGAAGGGTTTGAAAATCATATTTTTTGAAATGTCACCCCAAAAATGTTTTATCAACTAAAAGCTAAAATAAATCTTTTCCTCAAATCAAATCCCTCGCGCATAGGTCCAAAGAGGTTTGAAGTTGCTTTCAAAATAATGCACTTCCCACGATCTCGATCTAAAGCTAGATAGCGAGTTTCTTCAAAATCACACACACACACATATTTCACACTTAGAAAAATATCAAGATGCGGTAACCGTATTTTCACGGAAGTTGGGGGGTGCCTAACACATTCCCCTCGCTTAAGCAAGCCCCCGAACTTTATGAATCTTGTTTTTAAGGCCAATTTTATGGAGTCACATATTGGGCCATATTGCGAAAATTTAAAAATCCGGATGAGTTGGTACATTCATTTAAGTTTTTACCAACTGGCGGCTCTATCTAATTGGCCCATCATTAAAATCAACCTTTCAAAAATCCGTCGGCATTTATATCGGCTTTTTCCTAAAAATGACCCTTTAAGCGAAATAATAAATCGAAATATTAAAAGGGTAGAAAACGATAATTAGAAAAAATTCTCGGCGTCGACACGAATCACATAAAACATTCTCTCCCTTTACTGGAAGTGGTAGATCCTTTGTCGATCATTCATCTACCTCAATGTACACTTTATTATACCCGAACATACCCTATTATATACTCTAAAAGTTTTAAGGAATATGACAAAGTATAACTCAGAATACACAAGGTAATATGATGATTTCAAGTTTAAAGATCACTTGTACTACTATCGCTATAGGAACTTCTATTGACAAGCGAGCAAAACTCCATTAGGCGTTCCTTTAAGCTAGTCACGTTCAGTGAACTTATTTATTTACCAATAAACACCTACATACTTGCTTTAGTGTCTCCACATGTAATATCAGAAAAAAATTATTTTTTTAAAAAATAAAATAAAATAAAAATATATTGATTGGACTTTGTCTTTAATTTGGGTCAAACTAGTTATTAAATTTATGTGGGATAATAAGTCTTAATAAGTGATGGATAAATTAATTTAGTAAAATTGGAACTTAAAACTAATTGGGTTTAATTTATATGTAGGTAATATTGCATCCTATTATAACTAGAAAATTAATCAAATCTGCTAATTAATAAATAAATAAGCAAAACCTAATTACTTCATTATATTGATATGAATTGAGAGAAAGAGAGGAAGTATTGCAGCGAATGAAAAAAGAAAAAAAGAAAAATGATTGTAGCCTAAAAGGAGGTGATTGGGAAAACGAATGGATAATCAGGTTTGGCTAAAACTTGAGAATTATTCTTTCACTGTATATATATTCATTAGAAATGATTACTATAGTAATAACAATTGTTGAATCAAGTCTAATAGATAAAATGATTTAAGGGTGTGTGTATATATATAAAAATAGTCTTGGTGTACACTGATGCCAACTGATAGTCTTGGTATATATAGATAGTTTTGGTATACTTCGTCCATGGGTTTTATATAAACAATCTTAGTATGCTTTTTGATAAATTATTAAATTGGCATAAATAAACAATTGTTTCTTTTGGGAATTAGTGGGATTAGACAATATGTATTAAATTCAACCCACATATATACATATACAACCTTAATATGGTTTCCTGACTCGTTCCTTGTTAGTACGGAGTAATGTTAACAATAATTTATAACACTATAATATACAAGTTTGAATTAATGAACAAATTGTTTAATAATAATAATAATAATAATATGAGTTTATTAACGAGTTAAAGATGGAAGAATATTTTTGCAAACGTACTTATATTAATTATTATTTTGTTTAATTAGCTCGGACGGAAAGAGTTTAATGAACTATATTGGGATTATAAATTTTTGGTATTACATTATTTATTCTAAGTACGGATTTCGTACTCCTTCAGCGATACTCTTGTTAAATTTAATTAGTTCGTTTTGTTCCTCGTTTCGAATTTGACTATTATTTCACATAATTGTTTCATGTGAAATTAATATGATAGTTTCATGTTGGCGTTGATATATAAAATTCGTATTTGTGCTCTTTGAACTAATTAATCCTGTCTAGTATTTATTTTGATATAAAAATGTTCATGTCAATATGTTTTGGAGACTTTATTCGTTTGCATCCTTCTTCGTATATTTTCGTTCACATTCGAAAGTTATTTTGATCGTTGGTATCTTGTGATAGTGAATTATGTTCGTATTTGAAATAATTTGATATCATTTGGAGATGGTCATGTAAGTCTTGTGATTTGAATTCCTTTTCGCTTATATTTTGTAGTTCGATTCTTAAGGTATACTTGAGCTAACTACCTATGGGGGTACCACAAACATGTCCTTTTGACACCGAGGCATGACACATTCCATAGTAGTGTGATTAGTCCACGACGTATCCTTTTGTATGTTGCTCTAGGTGTGAGCTTTGGCCATTTAATATGTTTGTTCAGGATACGTATGGGTCGACCCAGTATTTGATTTGGTTTGATTTGTTTGGCGGATTAGTGACGTATGTGTCGTACATACTATCTGGTCTGATTTTCATACATCATGGTACCGATGTATTTTGTTAGCCTTTGACTATTTATATTTGAGCTCAGTATGAAATTATTACCTTATAAACATTTGATTCAGCCTTATTTTGTTTGGAATCCTTTTGATTATAGTTGTCCGTTCGACAGTTTTCATTATTTGTACTTGGTCTCACTAATTTTGATATATTCATAATTCGTTCTTTATTCGCATTCGTTCATTCATTCATTCACCTCTTTTGGTTGCATTATATATTATAGTATATTTATGAAATCTTTATATCTGTACTGGTAATTGGTTCACGCTGTGTTCTTTTTTTAGCAGATAATTAGGGGAATCAAGGGCATGTATGATGAGATCTCCTTTGTGACGACCCGAGAAATCGTCTAACCTTGTAATTAGGTTTTCGAAATTTATATCTAATAAAATAAAATTTTATCGATATTATTATGTGTAAATGTGATTTTATGTGATTAAAGGTCAAATTATGACCTAGTTTATGTGTTAGGTGATTATGTCTACGTGTTGTTGTTTTGTAGACGAAATAAAATTTTTTCGAGAAAAACGCTAAAACACTATTCATAAAACGCAGAAAACGCTTCTTCATTTTTTGACTTTTTGACTTTTCGAATTATGTTATAGCATTTATTTGGGAAAGGGAGATGAAATCTCTAATAAAATGTATGAATGAATGAAAAATTTCGCGATTTTGGCTAAGGAACGAGTTAGGACAACCTAACTAGAAAGAAAACAAGTAACCGACTAAGTTTGAGTTAACCGAAAGTGTGACTAAAAGCTAATTAGTTGACGAAAGCCAAAAAAGGGAATGGGAAGGGGGGATGTCCGGCCATGAGGCTTATGGGGGAGTCTAGGATGCTAGACTTTCCATTTATGGAAAGAAACTGCAAATGAATTTTCACCCACCATGCGGTAATCCGCGTAGACAGATTATTTCCACAAAAGATTAATAAGTAATGAATACGAAGGGTTATTCACCAGGCATGCGTCAATCCGCATGGACAGGTTATACCCAGAGATTAATAAGGAATAAATGCAAAAGGGATATTCACCAGGTACGACACTCCATACATACAGGTTATTCCCACAGAGTAATAAGGAATGAATACAAAAAGATATTTACCAGGCATGCGTCAATCCGCACAGACAGGTTATCCCCATAAATTAATACGGAATGAATAAAAACATTTATGAGTATAATATCATTTACGAATAAGGAAGCAAATGATATTACATAACAGTATGAAAGAAATGATATCCCCTACCTTCGTTAATAAGTGATTAGATGTTGCTTTCTATGAAGTTTACTAACTTATACAATACTAGTATTCTCACAAATACTCACAATAGCCTAGCACACTTAGAGAACTCAAGAAATTTAGAGAGAGAGAGAGAGAGAGAGGAAGTATAAGCAAGGAAGGTGTGAAGATTTCTTAAGATAATCCTTCCTATTTATAGGAAAATCAAGTTTTATTAATTGCACAATAAGGGCTCGACTTATTACACTTTAGTACCTCCATCTTTGCCTATATTCTTAATATAATCCCTTAAGTATTATCAATTTTGCATAACATCCCCTAATAGTTCCCACATGTGAACCAATAGTTCATAGCATGTGAATTTCACAATTTCAATTAGGTACCCCTAAGTTAGACTCCACTTTTAATCCGTCAATAATGCTAAACTATCATATCAAATAATATGAGTTACAGTGTCATGACAAATAATAAAAAGTATCATACAGATGTTATTGTAATTATTGAATCAAAATACTGAGAAATTGCTAATTTATGAATAATTGAATCAATAATTTAAAATACTGTGTAACACCGTGTGCCTGTGAAATACCGCGTACTACTGTAGAATAACGTGTTTTACTGTTCTTTTTATTACCGGGTATTTCAACAGTTGTCGGTGATAATACTGTTGACAAAATACTGTCCTTTTTAGTATCCGACAATGGGGCCCACTAACATTGACAATATTATCATTGTGGGGCCCACTAATATTTTATTATTTCGGCGTCGTCATACGGTACCGAATATAATATTTCCCGACAGAAAGAATATTCCCCGACAGAAGGAATATTCCCTGACATACAGGTTTGACTTTTTGTATAAATGAATAGTATATTCGTATGAATAGTACTTTCGTATTTATATCGTATAATTTCGTATCCAGCTCATATAAACGTTATGACGTAATTCGAAGGTCGAAGAAAGTGTAAAAGCATTTTTAGCGTGAATAGTCCCCCGTTAATAGTGATCGCGTGAATAGTGATTTAGCATTATTACTATACTTCTCAATTGTCACATTTTACTAGAAACTTTATCGTTATCGATTTAACACCTTTCTGTTTAAAATAATAATAAGAAGAAAAATAAATTCTCTTTATTAAAATTTTCGGTGTCTTACAATCTCCCCTCCTTATGAAATTTTGTCCCCGACATTTACGTACGTACCTGGTCATTTCAGATTCTAACTCCCGGGTCATTTCCTCTATATCATGATTTCTCCATAAAACTTTCACTTGAGGTATAATCTTTGAGCGTAGAATCTGTTCCTTCTTATCCAAAATTTCCTCACACGTTAAATTTTTTTTGCTATCTCGTCTGGTTCTAATTCAATGATGCGATTTGGGCCTTTCACATATTTATGTAGCATAGATATGTGAAAAACATGATAAATATGAGACATGCTTGATGGTAAGGCAAGTTTGTAGGCCACAGTTCCTACTCGGTCGAGGATTTCAAATGTATCGATAAATCGAGGGTTGAGCTTTTCTCTCTTTTCGAATCTTGTATCTCCTTTCCATGGAGTAACATTTAAGAATACATGGTCTCCGATTTTAAATTCATCGTCCCTTCGATGAAGATTAGCATAACTTTTTTTTTGCCAATCTTGTGCTGCTTATATACGTTGCCATCTTCACGCGGGTTCGTGGAGTCTTTAACTCTATATTCATCCTTTGTAAGTCATCCAAAATGGGCCTTTACGTTGTCAGCATTGTACTCGTACTTGCATATGTTCTTCTACACAATGCGTCAGCTACTACATTCGCCTTTTCCAGGATGGTATTGAATGGTATAGTCGTAATCTTTCAACAGCTCGAGCCAACGTCGTTGTCGCATGTTGAGTTCCTTCTGGGTGAAGAAATGTTTGAGGCTTTTATGATTTGCATAGATTTTTACTTTCTCCCATCTTTCTTCCTTACGAATAAAATAGGAGCACCCCAAAGAGATGTATTCAAACGTATGAAATCGGTATCTAACAACTCCTGTAGTTGGGTTTTTAACTCCAAAAGTTCAATAGGAGCCAAACGTATGGGATCTTGGAAATGGGTTTTGTATTGGGTTCAAGGTCGATACAAAATTTGATTGGTGGTCTAGGGATAGGCCAGGAAGTTCTTCGGGAAATACGTCAGGAAACTCATTCAAATCTGACGTATTTTTGTTTAAATTAGTTACATGCGCTAAGGAAGCTTGACATCTATTTTTCAATAAACGAATGACTTTGTGGATAGAAATGACAGTTATTGATTTCAACGGTTTCGTTGTTTGAATTCGCATAATAAGTTGATTAAGAATATGAAAACTAATGACCTTACGAAAGCAATCACTTTTAGCATGATGAATAGTTAACCAATCAATTCCTAAAATCACATTAAATTCAAAGAGATAAGATCAATGGGTATGATGAGGGTACCGACTTGAATCAAACAAGATTTATAAATAGTGGATGTAATGAATTGTTCCTCCTAATAGAGTTTCAACAGATAAGTCAAAATTTAATTTCTCAGGGGTCAAGTTTAAACGTTGAGCACAAGCAGATGAAATAAAAGAATGGGTAAAACCAGTATCTAATAAGGTATAGACTCGCAAGAGTTTACGATTAGCTCACCGGTTATGACATCATCTGGTTGTAGTATTTCTTTCTCTTGCTCCACTACTTGAGCCCTATCCACGACATCTGAATATAGACAAATTTTATGAGAAACGAGATATTGACAAATTTCTGGTTTCAAACCTCGTAAAAATATTCGCGTCATCCGTTCCTCAGTGTCCACCAAATGGGATGCAAATCGAGATAACTCGGCAAACTTGGCTTCGTACTGCGACACCGTCATGTTGTTCTGTTCCAGTTTGATGAATTTTACCTCTTTTATATGGCGAATACTCTCCAAAAAATACTTCTCGTTAAATAATTCTTGAAACTCGACACCCAAGACATCTCGAGTGCCGAGTGACGGGTACGTTTCACGGATTCCCACCAATGATCCGCTTTTTCTCGTAGCATAAAGGTAGCGAAAGGAACCTTTTGTTCGTTAGCGTAACGCAATACATCAAATATCTTTGTTAATTGTTTGAGCCACGCCTCTGCCTTGAGTGGATCTGGCTTGCCAAAAAATTCAGGTGGTCCTAACTCTTTGAACTGCTTGGCAGTGACCATTCGTACATTATCAGCGTTTCTGCCAGTATTGTAGACAGGAGCTCTTCTCGCCTAGTTCTGCATGTATTGCATGAAGTTCCTAAAAAAATTCATCATTCATCCTGTTGTTAGCATCATGATTATCATCATGATGTTCTGAGTTTGCACCCATATTATTTGTAACTTCCTGATTTTCAGCCACAATTGTCTCATAGTGAATCTCTTGGTTTTCAGATGCCATTCTGAAATGTGATCACAAAATAAAGATTAGTTAAAAAAATAGACATGCAACATCTTGTCCCTATAACCAAACCAATTACTAAAAAAACAAAATAGCTTAGGTAGGACACACTAGCGAAGGATTTTACTCGTCTCTCCCCTCCTAGTTCTAATCCTAGATGACCAAAGATCATATCCCTAAGCTCTGATACCAACTGTGACGCCCCCAAAATAGGTCCATACAACCCATTTTGAGTCGCCAATAACATTCTACAAAATACAAATACAAATACGAATTTTCTCATTTATAACTAATAAGTGTTGTGCAAAATACGACAACACAATACAAATACATCTTAAATTCTCAATACACTTATTGTCACACTAATAGTAATGTATTGAGATACTTCTATTGTCTCGGACCATCACTCCATTCCCCAGCTAGTCCCCGCTACACTCTTTTTTTCTGAAGAGAACAATGGAACAAAAAGAAAAAGGGTGAGCACAAATAGCCCAATAGAAAATATCATGACTAAGATAATGAAGAATAAAATTATCTTTAGCCTTCAACCGAAATAAATCAAAGATTTAAAGATATTATAATTATTCAATAACAACAACTGCAGCGGAACGAACAATCCATTAGAAGAGTCAAGTAGATTATAATATCTACCATCTTCGATAAGTTAAAGGATCACCATCAATATTTTATCCCTGTAACACCAATCAACAGTTCCTGTTTATGAACATCCAAATCAACAATTTATATTCAACAGCCTCTCTTTGCACTACGTGCTAGAGATATTTAATTGTAACATCAGCGGTCATGATCATGCCAAACGCCAGTTCATCTTTACACTACGGCCAAAGAGAACTTTCACCATACGCCTTTGTTTGTAATACCAAAAGTCATGATTATACCAATACACAGTTTGGTCAAAATCATGTCACGCCAGTTCATCTTTGCACTACGGGCCAAAGAGAACTATCACCACAATTTAAATATGAGGATGATGACAATGATATAAAATGAATACGTGAGATCAAGAATAAGAATGAATGTTTAATTTATCCAGTGTCGAAGGTTGACCAAATTGCCAACATGACAACCAAATTGTGAAGTCAAATTTAAGAATGATTTTCAAGAATAAAATTCACGATTCAACTATATCATATCAAACGAAATAGAAAGATTCAGGTGAAAAGATATTAGATGAAGCACAAACTATTACGGATATTTTATAAATTTTCAGGGATTTTCACCATTTAAAAATAAGGTTTTGGAAACAAACAGAGATTTCTTATCATAAATGGAGAAATGTGAAAGAACAAGATATCCCTTAAAGAGTACAAAAGAAATGATACGTTATACGAGTATAATAGAATATATGAAACTGCAAATGAATTTTCACCTGCCATGCGGTAATCCGCGTAGACAGATTATTTCCACAAAAGATTAATAAGTAATGAATACGAAGGGTTATTCACCAGGCATGCGTCAATCCGCATGGACAGGTTATACCCAGAGATTAATAAGGAATAAATGCAAAAGGGATATTCACCAGGTACGACACTCCATACATACAGGTTATTCCCACAGAGTAATAAGGAATGAATACAAAAAGATATTTACCAGGCATGCGTCAATCCGCACAGACAGGTTATGCCCACAAATTAATACGGAATGAATAACAACCTTTATGAGTATAATATCATTTACGAACAAGGAAGCAAATGATATTACATAAGAGTATGAAAGAAATGATATCCCCTACCTTCGTTAATAAGTGATTGGATGTTGCTTTCTATGAAGTTTACTAACTTATACAATACTAGTATTCTCACAAATACTCACAATAGCCTAGCACACTTAGAGAACTCAAGAAATTTAGAGAGAGAGAGAGAGGAAGTATAAGCAAGGAAGGTGTGAAGATTTCTTAAGATAATCCTTCCTATTTATAGGAAAATCAAGTTTTATTAATTGCACAATAAGGGCTCGACTTATTACACTTTAGTACCTCCATCTTTGCCTATATTCTTAATATAATCCCTTAAGTATTATCAATTTTGCATAATATCCCCTAATAGTTCCCACATGTGAACCAATAGTTCCATCATGTGAACCAATAGTTCATAGCATGTGAATTTCACAATTTCAATTAGGTACCCCTAAGTTAGACTCCACTTTTAATCCGTCAATAATGCTAAACTATTATATCAAATAATATGAGTTACAATGCCATGACAAATAATAAAAAGTACCATGCAGATGCTATTGTAATTATTGAATCAAAATACTGAGCAATTGCTACTTTATCAATTATTAAATCAATAATTTAAAATACTGTGCAACACTGTGTGCTTGTGAAATACCACGTACTACTGTGGAATAACGCGTTTTACTGTTCTTTTTATTACCGGGTATTTCAACAATTGCCGGTGATAATACTATTGACAAAATACTGTCGTTTTCAGTATCCGATAATAGGGCCCACAATCGTTGATAATATTGTCATTGTAGGGCCCACTAATATTTTGTTATTTCGGCGCCGTCGTACGGTACTGAATATAATATTCTCCGACAGAAGGAATATTCCCCGACATACAGGTTTGACGTTTTGTATAAATGAATAGTATATTCGTATGAATAGTACTTTCGTATTTATACCGTATAATTTCGTATCCAGCTCATATAAACGTTATGACGTAATTCGAAGGTCGAAGAAAGTGTAAAAGCGTTTTTAGCGTGAATAGTCCCCCGTTAATAGTGTTCGCATAAATAGTGATTTAGCGTTATTACTAGACTTCTCAATTGTCACATTTCACTAGTAACTTTATCGTTATCGATTTAACACCTTTCTGTTTAAAATAATAATAAGAAGAAAAATAAATTCTTTTTATTAAAATTTTTGGGGTCTTACATATTAGATCCTCCTTTATCTATTGCTACCCCGATGGAAAATTCTGTGATTATTTCTGAGCAATTTCACGAGTGTCCTTTGAAGTTAGGGAGGAGGGAGTACACAACTAACTAACTTTCGATGGTGATGTATGATTTCGATATCATCTTGGGTATGGATTGGCTAAGTAAGCATCGAGCTACTATTGATTGTCAGGCAAGAAAGGTTATTTTTGGGACTTTAGAGGCTCCAGAATTTGAGTTTTAGTGTTCCAAGCTGAATGGTGTTGTGAAGTTGATCTCAGCTTTGAAGGCGAGCAAATTGATTGATAAGGGATGTGATTGTTATTTGGCTTATGTGAAGGATACCTCGAGGGATGAGCTCCAACTTGAAGATTATCCAGTTGTGCAAGAATTTCTTGAGGTATTTCCTAAAGATTTGTTAGGATTACTACCGCTAAGGGACCTTGAGTTTACCATTGTGCTCATTCTTGGGGCAAAACCTATATCTAAGGCACCCTATAGGATGGCTGCATTAGAGTTACAGGAGTTGAAGGAACAATTGTAGGAGTTATTAGATTGTGGATTCATTAGACCGAGTGTATCGCTATGGGGTGCTCCAGTCTTGTTTGTGAAGAATAATAATGGATCTATGAGGTTGTGTATAGATTATAGGGAGCTAAATTGGATCACTATCAGGAACATATATCCATTTTCACGGATAGATGACCTTTTCGATCAACTCCAAGGGGCAAAGTTCTTTTCAAAGATAGATTTGAGGTTGGGATACCATCAGTTGAGGATGAGGGATGAAGACATTCCTAAAACAGCTTTTCGTACTCGGTATGGGTACTACGAGTTTTTGGTGATGCCGTTTGGGCTGACTAATGCTCTAGTAGTGTTTATGGATCTAATAAATCGGGTTTTTAGCGAGTACTTGGACCAATTTGTCATTGTCTTCATTGATAACATTTTGGTGTATTTCAAGTCTAAGGAGGAGCATGAAGAGCATCTTCGTACTATTTTGGGGGTTCTACAGAAGAACAAGTTATATGTTAAGTTCTCTAAGTGCGTGTTTTAGCTAGAACATGTAGCATTTTTGGGACATGTCGTGTCTGAAGAAGGCATTAAGGTGAACCCTACGAAGGTTGAGGCTATTAATAATTGGCCAAGGCCCACCACGGTAACCGAAGTTAGGAGTTTCTTGGGTTTGGTAGGATACTACATGCGATTTGTGGAAGGATTCTCTTTGTTAGCTTTGTCATTAACTCAGCTAATGAGAAAGGGCACAAAGTTTGTGTGGAATGAGGAGCGTGAGTAGAGTTTTAAGGAGCTTAAGAAGAGGTTTGTGTCGACTCCAGTACTTATATTACCGTCGGGGACAGAAGGTTATCAGATTTACAGTGATGCTTCCAAGAAGGGTTTAGGATGTTTTTTGATACAACATGGTAAGGTAATTGCATTTCACGACAACTTAAACCTTATGAGGTGAATTACCCCACTCACAACTTGGAGTTAGCAGCAGTTATTTTTGTCTTAAAGATTTGGAGGCACTATTTATATGGAGAGACTTGTGACATTTTCACCGACTACAAGATCCTTAAATATATTTTTACTCAGAAGGAGACATGAGGCAGAGGCATTGGTTGGAGCTTATTAAGGATTATGATACCAGGATTTACTACAACCTCAGTAAGGCTAATGTGGTTACAGATGCTTTTAGCCGAAAAAGTTCGGGGGGTGTAGCTGCCTTGGTTACATAACCTCAACTTATCTCGGATATGGAGCGTTTGGGTTTGGAGTTATATGCTAGAGGTTCTGATGGATTGGTAGCAGGTATGAGGGTGGAACCTTCTCTTATTTTACGGATTAAAGAAGCCCAAAAGGAGGATGGTGACTGTAGCACAGAATATGGATGAGGGTAGGCAACCTGAGTTTCGCATTGATGAATAAGATGTGATATGGTTTGGTAAACGGTTATGTGTTCCGGAAGATCCAATTATTTGTGAGACAGTGTTGACCGAAGCTCATAGTTCGTCATTTTCTATTCATCCGGGGTCTACAAAGATGTATAAGGATTTGAAGGAGAATTTCTGGTGGAGCGGAATGAAGAGGGATGTAGCTGAATTTGTGAGTAAATGTCTTACTTGTCAATAAGTGAAAATAGAGCACTAGCAGCCTGGTGGTTTGTTGCAACAGTTAGATATTCTAGTATGGAAGTGGGATGACATTTCGATGGAGTTTGTGACTGGTTTACCGAGGACCCTTAGGAAGAATGATGTTATTTGGGTGGTAGTGGATCGTTTGACCAAATCAACTCATTTCCTGGCTATTCGTGAGGATTTTTCGGTAAATAAGTTAGTAGATATTTTTCAACGTGAGATTGTTAAGCTTCATGGAACTCCGATTTTTATTATTTTGATCGAGATCTGCAGTTTACTTCTTGGTTTTGGCGAGGATTTCAACGAGCTTGGGGAACGCGACTCAATTATAGAACAACTTTTTATCTCCAAACGGATGGGCAATCGAAGAGAATTATTCAGATATTAGAAGACATGTTGCATTCTTATGCTTTAGAATGAACAGGAAACTGGGATGATTATTTGAGTTTGGTGGAGTTCGCATATAATCACAGCTGGTAAGCTAGTATTAGTATGGCTCCTTTTGAAGCATTGTACAGTAAGAAGTGTCGAGCTCCGACTTATTGGGATGAGGTTGGAGAAAGGGTAATAGAAGGACCCGATTTGGTAAGGATTACTAAGGAGAAGGTAGCAGTGGCTAAAGAAAAATTGAAAGAAGCTCGGTCGCGACAAAAGAGTTATGTTGATATTCATAGAAGGGCTCTTGAATTCACACCTAGTGAACATGTGTTTTTGAAAGTCTCTCCATGGAAAGGTGTTCGAAGGTTCGGGTTGAAAGAGAAACTTAGTCTACATTATATTGGCCCATTTGAGATCTTGGAGAGAGTTTGTGAGGTTGCATATCGGTTAGCTTTGCTTCCACAATTAGCTCATGTACATAATGTGTTCTATGTGTCGGTGTTAAGGAGTTATCATTATCATCCGTTGCATGTGGTGCAATATCCGTTTGATAAGATTCAGGAAGATCTTACTTGTGAGGAGCAAGTGGAGACGATTTTGGATTGTCAAGAGCGAATTATGAGGAGGAAGACAATTTCATTTGTTAAGGTTTTATGGAGGAACCATTCGAAGCGGGAAGCTACTTGGTAGATGGAGGAGTCTATTCGAGCGGAGTATCCGCATCTTTTTGATAATTAGATACGTTACTTTTATTTGATTCCGGGGACGAAATCCTTTTTAAGGGGGAGGTGATGTATTACCCGATTTTTTTTTTATTTTTTTAAAATAAAATAAAATAAAAATGCATTGATTGGACTTTGTCTTTAATTTGGGTCAAACTAGTTATTAAATTTATGTGGGCTAATAAATATTAATAAGTGATGGATAAATTAATTTGGTAAAATTGGACCTTAAAACTAATTGGGTTTAATTTATATGTAGGTAATATTGAATCCTATTATAACTAGAAAAATAATCAAATATGTTAATTAATAAATAAATAAGCAAAACCTAATTACTTCATTATATTGATACGAACTCAGGGAAAGAGAGGAAGTATTGCGGCGGCTGAAAAGAAAAAGAAAAACAGTTGTAGCCTAAAAGGAGGTGACTGGGAAAACAAAAGTGATAATCAGGTTTGGCTAAAACTTGAGAATTATTTTTCACTGTGTATATTCATTAGAAATGATTACTATAGTTATAACAATTGTTGAATCAAGTCTAATAGATAAAATGGTTTATAGGTGTGTGTGTGTGTGCGTGTGTATATAAAAATAGTCTTGGTGTACACCGATGCCAACTGATAGTCTTGGTATATATAAATAGTCTTGGTATACTTCATCCGTGGGTTTTATATAAACAGTCTTGGTATGCTTTTTGATAAATTATTAAATTGGCATAAATAAACAATTGTTTCTTTTGGGAATTGGTGGGATTGGACAATATGTATTAAATTTAACCCACATATACAACCTTAATATGATTTCCTGACTCGTTCCTTTTTAGTACGGAGTAATGTTAACAGTAATTTATAACACTATAATATACAAGTTTGAATTAATGAACAAATTATTTAATAATAATAATAATAATAATATGAGTTTATTTACGGGTTAAAGTTGGAAGAATATTTTTGCAAACGTACTTATATTAATTATTATTTTGTTTAATTAGCTCGGACAGAAGGAGTTTAACGAATTATATTGAAATTATAAATTTTGGGTATTACATTACTTATTCGAGGTACGGATTCGTATTCCTTCAGCGATACTTTTGTTAAATTTAATTAGTTCGCTTTGTTCCTTATTTTGAATTTGACTATTATTTCACATAATTGTTCTGTGTGAAATTAATATGATAGTTTCATGTTGGCATTGATATATAGAATTCATATTTGTACTTTTTGAACTAGTTAATCATGTCTAGTATTTATTTTGATATTTGTAGAAATGTTCATGTCAATATATTTTGGAGACTTTATTCGTTTGTATCCTTATTCGTATATTTTTGTTCACATTCGGGAGTTATTTTGATTGTTGGAATCTTGTGATAGTGAAGTATGTTCGTATTTGAAATAATTCCATGTCATTTGGAGATGGTCATGTAAGTCTTGTGATTTGAACCCTTTTTGTCTTACATTTTGTAGTTCGATCCTTAAGGTATACTTGAGTTAACTACCTGTGGATGTACCATAGACATGTCTTCTTGACACCGGGGCATGACACCTTCCGTGGCGGTGTTATCTGTCCATGGCGTATCCTTTTATATGTTGCTCTGGGTGTGAGTTTTGGCCATTTGATATGTTTGTTTAGGATATATATGGGTCGAACCAGTATTTGATTTGATTTGATTTGTTTAACAGATTAGTGAAGTATGTGTCGTACGTACTATCCAGTCTGATTTTCATACATCATAGTACCGATGTACTTTGTTAGCTTTAGCTATTTGTATTTGAGGTCAGTATGAAATTGTTACCTTATAAACATTTGATTCAACCTTATTTTGTTTGGATTCCTTTTGACTATAGTTGTTCGTTCGACAGTGTTCATCATTTGTACTTGGTCTCACTAATTTTGATATATTCATAATTCGTTCTTAATTCGCATTCGTTCATTCATTCATATCTTTTGGTTACATTATATATTGTAGTATATTTGTGAAATCTTTATATCTGTATTGGGCAATTGGCTCACACTGTGTTCTTTTTCTGGCAGGTATTTAGGAGGATCAATGGCATGTATTATGAGAGCTCCTTTTTATCCAATGGTTTAGATATTCTGTTTAAGCTGTGATACATTGATTTATTTGGAGTTGTATTCAATATTTTATATTATGGTTTGAGCCGGTTTGACATTTAGTTTGGATATTTATTTGTTATGCAGACTATTCTTTGTGGCTTAGAGCCTTGTTATAATTTCATCAGTTATGTTGTGTTTTTGTGTAACCTCTCTTTCTATTTCGGAAAGGGGGTGTTACATCACACAAATGATTATGAGATCAATCATCCTCTTCATAAGAGCAAACATAGTGTATTAATCTATCCGGATTCAGTAACCTCACATTAGTGATTCAATGATTAGGAACATTTTAGAT